>CM075476.1:13835000-14112500 GCA_037950665.1 Hypophthalmichthys nobilis
GATAAGGGTTTTTATTGGACCTCATATCTTTAGGGTTTTGTAAATGTACTGTATGAATGGCTATCTTTGTAGAGTTGTGTTTTCTTTGAGATATAGAGCGTTACAAGTCTAGTGCAGTTTCATACCAGGCACACAAATAGACTCAATCAGTGGATCTCAACTGATTTTGGTTTAGGATTTGAAGCTTTTTCTCCTCCCATTTTATTGATTGTGTGTGTATATATATATATATATATATATATTATACAGATTACATTGAGCATTTTTGCATTTAGCATTGTTTTTTCCTACTCCCAGTTAGTTCAATAAGGAAATAAGTTTTCGTCCAAAGTAACCCCTATATTTATTTGACTGAATTACTTGGACTTTGTTGCAATATTATAAAGCATTAGCATCTTTAAATATTCCTTGCATTTTATTTAAAGGATGCTCAGTGACCTGATCCTTCTTTGCTCATCTGTCACCTGCTTTCTCAGTCTTAGCGTAGCTCAACTGCCATTAAAACCATCTAAGCCATTCTTGTATCAGTTGGGATCTTTTACTAAGACCCGCTTGCCACCTTCACCGTTAAACCAACCAGCTCCAGCCTCTTGACGACAGCTGGATGGCTAAAAGCAGAAAACCCAAGGAGGTCTGGCACTGTGGTTGTCTAAATACTGAAAACTGAGCGGGAGAGAATTCCATACCCATTTAGCCTGCGGAAACTGTGGCAACTGCTCATCCGTATTCAGTCATTTCAGACCCATCATAAGCATGGGTTTTGGTGAAAGATTTCTCATTCGTCCCTCAAATAGAGCCAAGTTTCTTAAACTGATATATCCTACCCTGGAATGGTTTCTGCATCATTTTCATAGCGCAACATGAATGTAATCACTCACAGTTTGAGTGTTCTAATGCTTCTAACAAAAGTAATTAGGCTATCAAAGTTTTAAGATGTAAGATTCTCAAATCTCTGCGGTCTAAAATTGCAGTAAGCTTTGGCTTTCTGCTTCTGCAGAAATGTTGAATAGGACAGCCGGCCCCCCACAGGTTTTCCTCAGACGCCTCTGTCAATCACTCAGTCTGGCCTCTGTTTATTCGGAGAGATCGTGATGGAGAAACCGTCAGCTCCACCGGCCCCCTCGACAACCTTTTTATGCTATGTATTTTAATAAGCCGTTAAATATAAGAATGAGACACATTGTGTGGCAATGCATCGTGGGCCTCCATGATCTCAGAATCTGTTTAAATTGGCTCAAAGTGGCCCCCAAGTGCCCCACAATCTCTGCTACTTTCATTAGACTGAACATTGGGCCCACCACACTTCACACAAATACCTATAGGGGTTCTCCTGATCCTAGAATTGTAGGTTTGAGGTTTTAATCCCAGATACAACAGTTTGTTGTCTTATAATGATCACTTAAATTGTTTCGATTTGATCTGTGGGACTGAAACAAGATTTGTGTTTCAGAACACTCATGTGATAAAAACTGATGGTCATTGCTGTCTTTGTCCTAGATGTCCTTGGACATGTGATTTGTGTGTTAGTTACACATGTCAGGCTAAGACCGTATCAGAAATCACATGTTAGTGAAGGTCTCAGATAGTTGATTAGGACAGACCGCAAGGAGCCCTGCTGGTCAACTGTGTTTGTGAGGTTAATTGTTTGTAAATGCCTACTATTAGAGGCACAAAACCACTTGAATGTGTCATACACATAGGAACATTGGTTCAGAGAGTAGACATCTGTCTGTGTAGTGTTAATATTTGTGATAAAAAAAAAGGTAAAAAGCTTTACTTTTACATCATCTACCTCTTTCATAAACCTATTGACTCATTGTGGCCACTAGAGGGAGTCTGCTCGAAAAGCCTTGTAATGAATGAAAACATTCATGTGGTTTTATCTGGAGGGCTTCTTCCTTGTTAAAAAATGACACTGAAGTCCAGATTCAATATTTCTTTTCGTCCTTCAGTGAGTTCTGTGCATCTCACTGGAGAACTCTTAAACAGAACTGACAAGGACAAATTGCATTTGTAATCCACTTATATATAGAGACCACAACAGCCCGCAGTGATGATTTGCCATCATTATGCATTGAGGTTTGGATAATACAGACTTTACCAAGAGATACTCTACTCAGTGCAAGTGCAAAGACTCCTGAGGTTTTTTGTGATTCCAGCCAAAGTAGTATAATTTTCTAATTGTGCTAGTACACTTCTTCAGTGGCATATAAAATATCATCCCAAGTTTGACCATCTGTAGCAGATTGGTTCACAGAGGATTCAGCCTTCATACATATGACGAGAAGAGAAGCTTTCCAAACACATGCTCCAAACTCCTGTCTGGCCTTTCTGTCTGAGTAATGTCTTTCTGTCTGCTCAAAATTAGTGGCTAAGTTTTACTCTTTAATATGGCTTTAAATTAAAAAAAAAAAAAAAAAAAGGTTTCTTAATAATCAGCTTTAATGCTTTTTTGTCTGGTTTTGGTTTGAATTGACTGTACTCAACGGATGAAGAATAGCTTGCTAAATTAATAAATGTACTCAAAAAATATTATGTCAATATCCCAACTAAATGTTTTTCAATGTGTTGGATTATAGTGTCAAGCAAGAGAGGCTTTTCCTGCAATCTGGTGACCACCCTTTCAAATATGATTCTAAATGATTCTATGCCACATGTCTTTACTGTTGGTAGCAAAGCACAAGTCAGTCCACTATAGGCGGCCATATTCGCAACATCCTGGGCAGCCTTTTACTGTACAGTTATGCAAGTAAAGTTGTTATATTACATTCCAACAACATCTCAAATCAGGAATAAAATATGACAACAATGGTATCATAAATTGAGCTTTTTAGGTTATCATATTAAAAAAAAAAGTCTGATCCAGCTAATGGGCATATGAGTAAACAAATGCGATTGGCTCTTTTAATAGTAAGGCAGAACTACAGCCACCATTTTTAGTGTTACAGTTTCTCTTGTTTGTATATGTACAAGTGGCTCATCTGCTATAATTTATCTGATGGTACCCTTTCATCTTAATGACTGGAAAGAACATATATTTTTCATTCATAATAAGAAAGCAAATTAGGATTTATTGTTTTTTTAATGTAAAAACAATTTACAATAGATGTATTGATTATAATAGGTTTATTTTTTGATGTTTTATACACTAAGTTATTAAAGCAGTTAAGACTATCCGACAGCATCAGAGATAAGGCTTGTTGGAGCCATGGGAAATATATGCATGTGGATTGTATTTTGAAAAGGCGTAGTGCATGATTAAGAGCATGTAAAACATATTAAAGCCACATAGGTTTTTACTGCCCTGACTGGGGGAAGCCTCTCCTTTTTAAAGCAAACGCACCCCTTTCTCATGCATTCCATTGATCTGGATTGGTATTTATAGTATTGTGCAGTGCTGTGATGTGATTGTGACAATCTGCTCCTCTCCTGTTTTGCAGGTGTGAAGAAACCTTGGCACGATGACTCTGTTTAATGGCTTTGGGAAAAACACATGTGGACAGTTCCGGATGTGGGTATTCTGGAGGCTAAGGATGCTTTTGGTGCTTTGCGTAATAGTGGAACTGTTAACAGTAATGGTCGGTGGAGAGGACACATCAGCTATCTTAGAGCTTCAATTAGATGAGGAGCAACCTGCAGGGACGATAGTGGGTGACATTAGTGCTGGTTTGAAACCTGGAGTTACAGCCTCTCTTTACTTCATCTCTGATCACGAAGGCACCGGCATTGGTAGTGATCTCCACATCGATGAAACCACAGGCATCATCAAGACTGCCAGGCGACTTGACCGAGAGGAAAGAGACCATTACAGTTTTATAGCTGTCACTATGACAGGGTTCACAGTCGAGGTCTCCATCATTGTAAACGATATCAATGACCATGCCCCCTCATTCCCCAAGAAGAAAGCCTCTTTGAAGATCCCAGAGCAAACAGCGGTGGGAACTAAGTTCTCTCTTGAGCCAGCCACTGATGCGGATAAGGATCAGCTTACTGTACAAGGATATCAGATCAAAGAAGGCAATGTAGGACAAGTGTTCCGACTGGAGACCAAAAGAGCTGCAAACAAAGTTCTTTACCTTGACTTGGTGGTCAATGGAGTCTTGGACCGAGAGAAGAGGTCCTCCTACTCCTTGGTGTTGGAGGCTTTTGACGGTGGATCTCCAAGGAAGACTGGACAGATGAGTCTTGACGTCTTGGTGCAGGATATCAATGATCACGCTCCGATTTTCAACCAGAGTCGTTACAATGCCATCATCTCTGAGAGCCTTCCTCAGGGCAGCAACATCCTGCAAGTTTTTGCATCTGATGCTGACGAAGGAGACAACGGCCTTGTATTGTATGAGATAAACCGAAGGCAGAGTGACCCGGATCGCTACTTTGTCATCGACCCTCGCTCTGGGATCATTACACTCAATAAGCCTCTAGACTACGAGGTGAGGAAGGTTCATGAGCTGGTAGTGCAAGCCAGAGATAATGCGAGCCATCCAGAAATCACCAATGCCTTTGTTACAATCCACGTTCGAGACTACAACGATAACCAGCCAACCATGACCATAATTTTTCTCAGTGAGGACGGCTCACCCCAAATCTCTGAAGGTGCTCAGCCAGGCCAATACGTTGCAAGAATCTCTGTCTCGGACCCTGATTACGGAGAGTACTCCAATGTCAATGTGTCTCTTGAGGGAGGTGATGGGAAATTTGCCCTGACCACTAAAGACAGCATTATCTACCTCATCTACGTGGACCAGATTCTGGATCGGGAAGAGAGGGATTCTTATGAGCTTCGTGTCATGGCTACTGATTCTGGAACCCCGCCGCTTCGTGCAGAGTCCTCGTTTACAATTCACGTCACCGATGTAAATGACAACCCACCTCTCTTTGACCAACAGGCATATAAACAGACCATACCAGAAGTTGTCTACCCAGGTAGCTTTGTGCTGCAAGTTACTGCGAGGGACAAAGACCAAGGTCCCAATGGTGATGTCCGCTACAGCATCCTACCAGACAAGAAAACGCACGCCAGTTGGTTTACCATTGACCCCATCACAGGTATCATAACCACTGCAACCAAGCTGGATTATGAGACAGACCCAAAGCCAAGTATCAAAGTAGTGGCCACTGATGGAGGACGACCCCCGTTATCCTCCACTGCACTGGTAGAAATAGCCCTCCAGGATAGTAACGATAATGAGCCAGTGTTTGGAAGCAGCTTCTACAATGTTTCTATCAAGGAGAACACATCAGCAGGGACCTGCTTCCTTGAGGTAGGAATGATTATGTTTTCCTTTTATGTTTTGTACCATATTCACCTGCTTCAGTTGTATTATTTCTGTGATTTGAATCTCTATGATTGTTTTGGCCATGATTTTTTTCAGGTTTTGCTGCACTAAATGTAACATTTCATTTGGGCTGAGTATTCATACCTATTTCCTGATTCAATTAAATTCTGATTCACAAGCTGAAGATTTGATTCCAATTCGATTTGATTGTGATTGATTTGGATATATTTCAGTTATAATGTCCTTTTTTTTTTTTTTTTTAAACCCAGCCCTACTTTTGACTAAAGCAGAAAGAGCTATTTTACATACAATTCGATATGTCTTGAAACAAGATTTAGAAGTATTGTACATATTTGTTTTGGGTCTTTTATCTTGCTCCATGGTAGATCCGTGGTAGTTGTGGAGCAATGAAAACTTGTAATTTTACTCACCAAGACAATTTGTAATTATGACATATGATTAGCAGATGTTATCCTCTCATAGAGAATTGCAGAAAGAGCCACTTGGCAGATGGTAAAATTGTGCTTTGTTGTTCTTTTGAAATGTTGGTTTAAGTCTGTTGCCGTGATAATTGTTGTCACCATGTGGCAACTGGGCCAACTGTGTTCTCAAGCTGTTGTTATCCCTGTGGAAAAGAAATGAAAATTGGGGCATGTTTTTTCTTCAGTTTTTTTTTCACCCAATAATAAGCAATTCTAGACTTCAAAGGACCTCCGTAATGTCCGTTTCCAACAGAAGCATCTGTTAAAAAATACCCTCCAGAACAAACTTTTTAGATAAATTCTGGAATTCCACATTTTTGCTGGTTCATTTAACGTATATTTGGAAAGAGTCGCTGGTCAGTGTTTGGAGGAATTTGGTATGTGGGTTTGCATTATGAAGAAGAAGTAGGAGAGGGAGTGAAAGAGACGAACAGAGAGACTAAGAGAGAGAAAGAGGCTTTGCCACACACATAGAGGGATGCATAAAGTCAGGAATAAAAAGGAAGCTGGAAGTGAACAATATACTGATCGGTGAATTATGGAATGAACCGGTTATTAGAAAGAATTCTGTGAAACCAGAAGATATGCAAGTTTAGCAGAGAGCGGTTTAAATTTCTCAAAGCATTATCTGTTTTAGTCACTCAACACAAATGACAAGAAAAAATGCAATGTTTTTTCTGCTGAAAGAAGCTTTTCTCATTATTAGTCAGCATTCTTTTAACTCGTTTTAGGGCACACAGCAGCACAGTTGTTTTTTCAGTACCCTTGTAATAACTTTCATTCCAGCATATTTCGCTTTGGTCTCACTGGACCAGGTTAGGACACTAGGATGAGTGTTATTTTTTTTTTTTTTTATCCAGAACTCGTAGCAGCAGTCCTTATGGCACCAGGCCTCACAAATTGGCATGTATAGCAACAAACTGGCTGTAGTCACTGGTTCTGATCCACTAAGAGACTAGATTTGGCTTGCCTTAGACTTTTGGTATTTTTGTAAATCACTATGGTAACACTTCAGTATGGGAAACAATTCTCACTTTTAACTAGTTGCTTATTAGCTTGCCTATTGGCTGCTTAATAGTACTTATAAAGCACATATTAATGCCTTATCCTGCATGACCATATTCTACATCCCTAAATCCTACCCTATACCTAAACCTAAACGCTACAACAACTACCTTACTAATTATTAATAAGCACTAAATTAAGAGTTTATTGAGGCAAAAGTTGTTGTTAATAGTGAATGTGTTCCCCATTCTAAAGTGTTACCATCACTATTTGTCCCATTCCTATTTTTATACAATTTGGAACTTCAGAGTAGGCAGAAATGTATGTAATTTATTAATAAGACCGAGGGGTGAACCACAAACAGTAACGCTATTTTCCACAAAAACTTATTTGTTAACCACCTTCAGTCCAGTTTAACTAGGCACTAAATGCACTAAAATAACTCTACCATTCTTGAGTGCAAAAACATCTCCTTTTTAATGTAAATTAGTAGGGCTGGGACAATACATCGATTCTTGATTTACGAAACAAAAAATCTGGAGCGATTTTGACATTTTCTGATGTATCACGATTCTCTCTCAAAACGATTCTGAGCTTAGTTTTTAACAGCAGATGGCACTACGTGCTTTAGAAACACCCGTACTCTTCTTCGTGAGCATTTGAGTGTGCGGTTAAAAACGCCATCTGCTGTTAAAACTAAGCTCAGAATCGATTCGAGAGAGAAGATATCAGAATCATTGTGTCACGAATCGAGAATCGCTGTATTGTCCCAGCCCTATAAATTAGGCTCATAATACATTGTGCCTCGTTTTATTTAATAGAGATGTTTGTGTACTTTTATTGATCATGGCTGTAGCTATTCATTACATAATAGATAATATTGTTATATCCAAGATGGGGAATTGTGTTTAGAGTTTGCATAATGTTTTCTGTGATATCAAATCGCACACTAAAACATCACAGACTGCATATCAATAAATGCATTATTTCTTAGTGAATTTGCCCTTTACAGAGAAGGGATTTGTATTTAATTAGTGTTTGTATGATAATAAACTGCTGTTACATAATATACATTTTTATCACACATCAGAATAAACATGCATTTGTCTATAGGAATTTTAAGTCATTGATTAGCAGTCTTGAATGACAGATTGGATTGATGAATGTATATTTTTAATAGTTTAAATTTCAACCACTATCCCCCAAACACAAACACTCACTGCTAGTCCTGTCATTTCCTCCAAAAACATGCCTGTTTAACTAAGCTTATCTATAGAATAGAATGGTGTATTATTTACACACTGCTGAAAGAGAAAACTGCCTTTTATTTATATTTCGGTTTCCTTTCTTCTCCCCAGAGTAATTTCTCATGGAAGCAGTCTGCTCTAGTTTTCTGTTCATTGTTCTGGTGATTCGACAGATTTCGTGAGTAGGGCGCCCAAACCAAACCCTGTTTGGGACAGTCCCAGTTATAGCATGTTTGGAAAAGTATGACCCTTCTGTATGTACTGGACAGAGGTCTCTCCACCCAACGCGCTCATGTATCAACCGTTTGGCTTTTCCATTAGTACCCCGTTACACTTATGCTTTTATGCTGATCTCAGAGCAGATTTTGTTTCCATTGTATGATTCATAAGTGTAAGAAACTGATCCTAAGCTGGTGTACATTGTCCACCCATTACTAAGATCGGAGATCAATTCCCTCCTGTTCACATCTGATAATAAATCTCTCACTGTTTCGTCTGATGCATTTAAAGTGTCTCTTATATGGTGGTCTGGAACATATAAGTTTAATTCAGAACAAATGAGAGAGAAATGGACTTAAACCCACTCAGGACAAAATATAGACAAACAAATCTCCAAGTGTCATCAAGGGCATATCATTCTTCTAGTATGTGCCTTGATTATTTTCACATTTGAGAGAAACCATAGTGTTTATTTGCTCTTCTCAAAGCGAAAAAGATCTTTTCCTGAATCGTGCCTTGGCAGCTCATGGTCATGTTGAACTGGACAGCTCTGGACAGTGCTTAAAACAATTCATTTGTATTATATGGATTTATTGTGTACTATGTATTTCTTTTTGGCAGGGTGGTGTGTTTATGTTCACAGGTGCAGCTAGTGTTACATTCCCCACAATAAACTGTAGAAAACGCTTTTCTTCACCTGTTGAAGCAATTGTACGCACGGTGGTGTTGAATGGTATTTTGTCCTAAAGACTATCACATTTAAGAAACCGGGCATTAGAGCACATCTGGACTGATGCTTGTAGAGGAAGCTACCTGGGGAACAGCTTCCTGTAACATAAGACCGGCCCCCTGGTGGGGTCGCATTATAAAATGCCCCAACGGAAACAGGATCCAGACTGTGACTACCTATGCATAGTCTGTGTCATTTGGCAGTAGAGCACACAAACCCTTTTTGTAGTCGGTAAATGGTGATAAATTGTGAAAAATCCCCCTTAAAGTTTTTTTATGCTCAATAAACCGCTTTCCATTAAGGCACAACAGTTAGTAAAGTCATTAAACAAACACTTAACAAGTTTTATAAATGTTCTTAATCTCAAATATGGGTTGAAATCTGAATCTTATGAACGTGGGGTGGCAGTATGCCTCATTTGTTTGAATTCTCACCCTATATGGCCTGTGGCTTCAGCCTTTTCTTCATTTCCTCTGTTTTTCCAGCATTGTATTGTTTTATGTGATATGTTCGTTCTCTTCACCCTCTTTTTAGTGAAATACTTGCATTATCCTGTTTATTATGCGGCTCTTTGGAATGCTTGATTCTGATTGGTCAATTGCAGCAGCATTCAGCAGTCAGTGATATCAGTATCATATTGGTTATTGGCTATTAGAGTTTTCTTTATAGATATTTAATTGTGCATACTCCCAAGAGATATATATATATTGTGTAGAGTTTAGTGATCATTTAAAAAAAAAAAAAAAAAACATTCAAAATCAAGTATTCCCGAGAGCTATGCACTCCTAATTTCCAGTGTTCTCATGCCTCTGTTATTCCTTTATCTTCAATTCCGTTTGATTTCCTCACCATTCTTTAATTTCTCTCCATATTTTTCACACTAACACTCATGTGGCTGTTCGACCTTCGCTCGTTTGCTAGCCTGATGTCCACTGCTGTTGTCTCAGAGTAAAGCAGAGCAGCTGTGGCTGTATCTGGTGACATAGTGTTGAGACTGGCAAGCTTAGAGGTTTCTGGGGGCAGTGGTGCTGTTTAAGATCAGCTAATTGAATTTCATGATGTGTTGAGATGACTATTACCATGTATGAATCCTTGGGGTCCAGAACGTTGCTGTTGGAGAGTTGCTTCATGGGACAGCAGGTGGTTGATGGCTTTAGAGGTGATGATTCCTTTGGGCGGTGAGGTCAGCATTGGGGATAATTTTCCCAGAGTGTCATATTTGATATAATAAGAGATAAAGTTGAAAAGCAGAGATGGCCCATCATGAATGTCACATCTGGTCTTTATCTGTAGATGGTTAGATACGATCTGGAATATTCTCATAGATATTACATTATAATCGAGAAATTCAGCTTCAGTCAAGACATAAAGCTATCATCTGAGAGAATAAACAAACACAGCAGTAACAGGATACACAAGTTTGTTTAGCATCTCAACAATGTAAATCTGTTTAAACACTCATATTTTTCCATTGTTCATTTCCTCAGTATTACAATAGTTCATGTCACAAAATCTGAAATCTAGACAACCGCAGTTTTCCACTGTTGTGTCTTGGCCTCGTTATGTCTCACATGTATAATTCTTTGTGGTCAAAAGGAGATTTCAAAGCAGCATTTTTCAAAGAGTCAGGGGCGCCCAAAGCATATCAGATGAGGCGAATGATGATAATTCATCAAGTAAGAATATTTAAAATATACAATTTAAAACTTTAATAAAAGCAGAATTTGATCTTAATAATGTTTCTCTGCTTAGTTGGCTGTAACTCTGCCTCTGTGGATATGGTTTAGTGTGCGAGAAAACAATTTTATTTTATCATAATTATACATTCATTGCTTATAGGCAGAATGTAGAGAAACATCCTGCAGATTTTGCTTTAAACTTTAAACTAAGTTCCCACTCTCATGAAGCAGTGCTAAATTCAACATATATATTTGACTATTTTGCAATAAACTATTAGTTTTTTACTGTACTGTACTTAGTTTAGGGTCCAGTTCTTACTATTAACTAAGTATTAACTACGACTTTTGCCTCAATAAACTCCTAATTAATCAATAAACTGCTTATTAATAGTTAGTAAGGTTGTTGTTGAGTTTAGGTACTGGGTAGGATTAAGGGTGGTTGAATATGTTCATGCAGAATAAGGCAATAATATTTGCTTTATAAATAATAAAAAGCCAATATCCTAGTAATATGCATGCTAATAAGCAACTAGTTAATAATGAGAATTGTACACTAAACTAAAGTGTTACCATTTTTTTATTTGATCGCATCATTCACAGTGCTTTATGTGTAGTTCATTGCCTCATGAAAGATGTTAAGTACACAGTCTTGCACCTTTTGAGATTTGTAAAAATTGTAAGAATCCCTATGGAGAAAATGAATGAGAAAAATATTTGGTGCGAACAGGTTTTAAAACCTCTTTATTAATGTGTTGTAATTTCAATTTCACTGGGCTCAAAAAATGACGGAAAATGTTGGTCCAAACCTTAAGACTTTTGTTCATCTTCAGAACACAAATGAAGATATTTTTGATTAAATCTGAGAGCTTTCTGTCCTTCTGTCGACATCTATGTCACTACCACTTTAATGTTTCAAAAAGTTCATAAAGAGACCGTAAAACAAATCCATAAATTGAGTGGTTTTAGTCCAAATTTTCTAAAGAGATACGATCGCTTTAAATGATGAACAGATTGAATTTAGACTTTTATTCACATAAACATTCATCACCTTACACATCAGTTATGATAAACGGAAGCTCAAGCATGCTTTAAGGTTCATTCTCGTGTTATGCAGCATGTTTGGAGCTTCTGCAAGAATCAATGAGGTCTGTTCATGTCACACAGGTTCGGTTGAGTTTCTGTTTATGTTCGCTGTTCAATGTTTATATGTGAATAAAAGCCTAAATTAAATCTGTTAATCATATAAAGCAATCAGTTCTCTTCAGAAAACTTGGACTAAACCGCTCCACTCATATGGATTAGTTCTATAATATCTTTATGAACTTGTTGAAGCATCAAAGTGGTAGTTGCGTAGCTCTCAATAGAGGGACAGAAAGCTCTCAGATTTCATCAAAAAGATCTTCGGTTGTGTTCCTAAGATGAATGAAAGTCCTATGGGTTTGGAACGACATGAGGGTGAGTAATTAACGACAGAATTTTCATATTTGGGATTAACTAACCCTTTAAGCATATCTTCAACAAACACTCCTCAATCTCTTCCCCTCCTGCTAGCTTCTGTAGTTCATATCTGCTGAGCTAATGTAGATATCAATGCTGTGCTGCAAAATTGCATCCAGTCAAAGAGCCTAATGAGGCTTAAATAAAAGCGATTATAGTTTAGTGAAAGGGCAAATTAGGAGAGGTGACTAGAGATGGGTAATTGTACTCTTCTACTTTTATTTCACACATACAATACTCACGTTTACTTTTTTCGCCATGAGTCACTCCTTCCTTCTCAAACTTTACTTTTTATTTCAGACTACAGTTCAATCTATGGTGTCCATTCTTCAAAATAAGCAGGTCTCTCCCTCCCTTTTTTTAAGCTTTTCCCATCAAAGAGCTCCATTAAATGAAATATAATTACCAAGCTACTGTGCGCACCAGATGCAGCCAGTAATAATACCTGCTGCATTGGTTTAATGAAAATGTTGCGGCGAACAGTCCATTAAAGCCCACGGACCTTGAACCACAGCATGGTGGCGGTAATTTCTTCTGCTTTTGCTCGCTCCACCTTCAAGTTTCTGAACAACTGCCTTTATAAGCCGATGTGCCAATAAACAGGGCATATATACAAACACTGTGCCATTAATTGTGGTCTTTCTATCCCATCCTTGCTTTTGCAGACTGTCAGGCACCTAGATTATCCCTCCAACACACCCAGTAATCTTGCCGTCACCCTGGTGGTCTCTTCTCTGACCTCCATTCTGCACGGTTGATGCTCTGCCAGCTGGCCTTTGTGAGATCTCGCCACTTTCTGTTACTCATCGAAGCCTCTGGCCTTCGCCCTCTTTCGCAGGACTGTCATTTCCCTCCATGTGTTGCCATTACATAATGCCCTGTCAGTATTTTTAAGGTTTGTTTGCATTACTTTTAAGAGGCTGTACATTAACCTGAGGTTTCTGTTTGATGGGAAAAGGAGCTTACTGCATTTTTCCAAACCTCACGCTGAGTTGATTCATCTACCCTTGGCAGGGTTTGGGTAAACTTGTTTGAGTTGGCATCCGAGCGTGGTTCTGCGAGATTTAACTTCGTGGAACAGGCTCTGCAAGGCGAAGAGAAAGATATGGAGGTGCTTCCACTCAGAATTCACACATTGGCCCTGTTTTATTCCCCCAAGCTGTCATAGTACTTGCTCAGAGTGACTCATAATCAAGGTCTTGTATTTGAGCCAGATCAACTCTTAAGTACTGAATTACTTGCAGTGACTATCCAAATGATCTTTTGCAAAGTTCATTGCTTATTCAATCCTTATTTTACTTGTCTCCTTCATAAAGCGTAGAAGCATAAAATTTGAAAAGCATAGAAACAAAGCATTTGAAAATTCATCCATCAGTCATTTTTTCAGCTGATTTGATGCTGAAGTATTTTTATTCTGGCTACAGTGGCTTTTTAATCCTTCTGTGGTCAATAAAGTTTTTGGACTTCTTGCATAGTTGTCCTAGTTTTGTGCGTACCGTATTAAATTTACTCTCTCATAGCGGTGTGACACAAATGTTACAATGTGTTTCTTATCCTACTGTTCAAAGCATTTTCGGTTGGCATGGTCCTTTCTTTTCCAGTCCACGTTTGTTTCAAATCAAGAAAGAACGGCCTCTGTAGGCCTATTGAAAATACCTTGGGCTGCAGAGCCTGGAAAAATAAGATTGTCGACCTCACGGTCTCTGTCAGCTTGATCAAACTTGTGTGGGACGCTTAAAAGTATTACAGTGAATAGGGGAGTGAGTTCCAGTAGCTGCGTTTGGTCTGTGTGCACCAGGCTTCATGTCTGCCGTCACTCACGGCTTGGAAAGAAAAGAGACGTTCATTTGAATTCATAATGCTTTTTCAGATGGAGCCTCTGATTCTCGTGGCAAGTCTTAAGCACTCTTGCAACTACTAAGGCTACGTTCGTTCACACTGCAGACAAAAGTGGCCCAAATCCATGTTTTTTTGCTCATATGTGACTCAGAACTGCCAGAACTGACGCTAACGCTGGATTACTTTGAATATGGAAGACGGCAGTGAAGTTAGTCAGTGGAGGGATGGTGAGCTGTGGTAAGCTTATGTTATGGTGAACTCATAAGTATTATGGTGACAGCTCTATACAAGCAAAACCTGAAGAAAAACTGTACAAGACAAAGGTTATCTTTTTCCTCATCTTCGTTTGCATCCTCCTTATCGCCTGCACACAAATTCGCTGACTTCCGCGGCACATCTCATTACACTTTACAAGTGTAAATGCTGACTTCAGTAACCTTTGTGTTTACTTTCGTATGACACCGTGCTGTCTTTCTTTTGTGCATGCATGTCAGTTCAGGACCGTAACCAGTTCAACTTGAATCTGATATTGGCCACATTTAAAAGATAATGTGAACAGCCAAAAAAAAAATCAGATTTGAGCAATAAATCAGAATTAAACATTAAGCCTTGCAGTGTGAACATAGCCTAACTTATTCTCCAGAGGAATGATGTAACTTAAAAGAATAATAATAAAAAAAAAAAAGCAAAAAAAGGTTATGGTGAGGTGCTTTCATTTTAAGTAAATGAAAGTTTTAAAAGCAGAAATGTGAAGCTTGCATAACTGTTCAAAAGTTTTCAGTGCGTTTTTGTTATGTTTTGTGAAAGAAATGAACACTTTTATTTAGCAAGGACACATTGAATTGATCAGTTGTGACAGTAAAGTCTTTCACATTACAAAAAATATTTCAAATAAATGCTGTTCTTTTGAACTTTCCATTCATCAAAGAATCCTGAAAAACACAAGTATTAAGCAGCACAACTGATTTCCACATTGATAATATTAAGAAGTTTGTTTTGTGAGAACCAAATCAGCATATTAAAATGATTTCTGAAGGATCATGTGACACTGAAGACTGGAGTAATGATGCTGAAAATTCTTATTCCTTTTGTAATATATGTTTACGTTATCTTGGCATCAAAGTTGTAAAATTGGACATAACTTTAGACAAAGGTTAGTAAGTGTTTTTTTCCCCTCACTAATATCATGATAACACACATATTGTTTGCATCTTGTGGCTGTATGTTATATTTAAAATACTGTGTATTTTAATATTTACAAATTACCCATTCACTGTAACCAAGATTTTTGATTTTTTTTTTTTTTTAAAGAATAGAGGGACAAGTCGAAATTATCCCACAATTGCTTTTGATTGAGCTTGTACTGAACCTGGAATAGTCCTTTAACATGGTCCCATTCTGTGGAAAGACATTCCGCCAGCTGCAGTCCTGTGGTGATAACGATTGTCCTCTACACTCCAGGTGATGATTTTGACCCTAGTTCAATGGCTGTCTAAGTTGTGCTGAACCATTCATCATTGTTCCAGTAGCACGCACTGCTCTGAGCTCAAGTGTTTTGCCTCGGGATGAATTTACCCCTGGAATGCAGTGCTTTCGTTGCTTACACGGAGAAAGCGGATATAAGGGTGCTCCGTGATTGCAGTAGAACTTGACCGGATCATCTGGCTCAACCTGTTCCACCTGCAAGCAGAGATCATTGACTTCTAATAAAGAGCCCTGCACCCCTCATAATGAGGTGGAGATGTTTCTTTTACTCCTTTTCTCTTAAAGATTGGGTAAATGGGCCTGCGCTGATCAAACAGAAACATCTGATAAGATCTCTGGACTCTCGAGTGTTCAATAAAAGCTCTCAGCTGCCTTGCGGAGAGGCTGTGCCCTTATTGGATTTTTTCCAACTAATCAATTCATATACAGGAATCAAACACGAATCATTCAGTTCCAGGTGCTGAAAAATAGCAGCAATGTGTCCCTGACTAACCCTGAATCTACACCGACTGCCAGATGGTTGTGACTGAACTGTTGAAGAGTGTACTCGTCTTATGAGAGCTCTTATGAATTGAAGCAAGTAGAACAGCAATGATGCAGTTAAAGGCAACTGTTTATGAGAGAAGTTGATCTGGGAGTTTTGTTTTGGTTGGCTGTTTACACTTTCTTACAGTTCGTACATGCACTTACACCCATAAATTACAACCCCATTATAGGCATAGTTGGATGTGTGCTCTACAACAACAAATAACGATAAATCAGGGAGGCTTTCACTCGCAGTTCAGATTTTCTTGGTCAATGACATTTAAGAATGTCCTGGATAAAACAAAAAAGAATTCTTAGAATTTCTTAGAAATGTACTCTTTGTATTCATGTTGGTTTCGAATACTGTTTCAATTTAATGGCTCTAAGAAATTCAAAATGAACATTTTCCTTACACACTGAACACGTGAGTGTACACATCTAAATTATTACTTTCAAAAATGTTTTAAAATATATTTTTAAGGTAAAAAAGTATATATTTTGTAAAAATAACAAATATCTTGAATTATTAATACATAAATATCATTGTTTTTTGGAGAGTCGCTCCACATGACATTTTAAAATCTGAACAAACCTTCATACAAATGTCAAATTATCTGACATATTAAGATCTTACAATTATTCTCATAAGAAATAGTATTAAAAGTTCATGCCAAACTATTTAAAGTTTTCTTTTCAAAAATTTACTGATATACAGTAATAGGTTGTTTGCAGTCACGTGGTTCTGGTGACGCGCGAAATTCCGGTGGAGGGCAAGCAGTGAAAATTAGAATGGTCCGTACTGTGCTGGTTCAGAAAGGTATAAACAGAGAATCACAACATATGTTGGACGTGATCTTTGTTATGAAGAGGAGCGACTTTCCTGCCATCGAGGCGGCAGATATAGAGAATGTGAAGCTGCCATCACGCCGTTCAGTTGGATTTGTTTATATCGCGCTGCCTTTCTGCTAGTGATGTTAAGGGCAGTATTTTAATTTTCTGTCGTGATTGTGAAAAATGATGCCATTGTAGGTCATTTATGCTGAATCGAGAATTGCAATAGGAACTCACATCATCGTTCGGGGAAAAAGACTGGACGACTTTTAGCAAATGTCACTGAATAAACCCACTGCCTTTCACTCAAAATAATCACATACTTAGCTGAGTTTTGTACTTGGTTTTTGTGTAATAATTAACATTACATTTGCGAGTATGACTCACTCGCTTGTGAATAATTATAATTTGCACACAGCCACTTCAAAACTGTTCACGAGCTTCTATGGGTTTGATTTTGGTTGTCATTTGTTGAAATAAATACAAAAATACAGCGTGTCGTGTCTGTCCCCTGAATGTGACCCTCCGATTCTCCTTCGTGGCCATATGGGAAAGTGAATATACAAAGTCAACATTAAAACTACAGTTACATTAACACGCTTCCAACAAATAAATGGATATCGACTTCTGTCAGCTTGTTGAACACATTTATTTTATTTGGACATTTTCTACCATACGATGGCTGAAGCAGCTGCGCGTGACACTGTTTTCACGGTAACCAGATCAACATTGTGAACGGAATTCTACAAAACTGAAGTGAAAACAACAAATTATCATTCAATAGGATAAAATAGCTTCTCTTCCCTGCAAACGATAGCATGAAGAATGTGAATATTTAACCAAGTCAAAAACAAAAGGTAAGCAGGTATCCATATTCATTTCAGTATCAGCAGACGCAAAACGCTATAAAAGTTAAAAAATGAAATAAGTTATAAAAAACGGTAAAAGTTATGTAAACGATATAAACACCTTCTGGGTTCTCGATTTTAATGATTTGAGCAACCATAAACGACGCAAAACATACAAATTTTGAGTTTTTGATAGGATTTCTATATAGAAAAATCACTCCCTGCCCTCCAGACTCATTCGCGCTGCTGCAATCAATGACGTTGTGTGCAAACAACCTATTCTTTTATTAGGCTTTTTTCTTCATTATGACATCAGGACAGTTGTATCAGTTGTAACTTTATGCTCCCCCAAAAAATTACCCTTCTGCAGTTTTTAAGTGTAAAAGACTCTAACGATTAACTCCAGGTGATTAAATCCATTGTATAAATCTATTATATATATGTACAGTATGTATGTATGTATGTGTGTGTGAGTGTGTGTGTGAGAGAGATTGAGAGAGAGTGAAAGGAGGGAGATGTCAGCATGTGGTGTGAGTTATTAGCAAGGAATTGTGCCAGTAGTCATGGTTACCATGACAATCCGACGGCGAGGAGGAGGGGAGGTAGTGTATGTCTGTGGTGTGATTGTGTGTGTGTGTGTGATTGTGTGTGATTGTGTGTGTGTGTGTGGATACGGTTGTGTGTAGGGGTAGTAATTTGCTTTCGGCTGATGGTCTGGTTGGCAATGGTCCCTTTTGTCCTTTTTTAGACATTTCTACGTTTTATGCTTTTTTAAGTGTGTCTGCAGGTCTGCTTTATGTCTGCCCGGGCTCCCCTCAAGGACATGAGAAGTGGGTTAATAAATTATAAGTGTGATCCTTTGTATGTAAAACTTGTGCACAAACACACACACACAACGATAAATAGCCTTTCGATGGAGAAACAAAACCACTCCCTACCGTCTAACACATTTTCTTGGGTACTCTATCTCATAAACTACACACTCTTATCGGATTGCCTAAACCAGAGAATTACATGACAAAAGAGAGTAAAATGGAAGCAGGCAGTCTGTGGGCAGTGAGCCATGCTGGTATCACACTGGTAAAGAATAACACCAGCTCTCCCCAGAGATCTGCTCTCTACTAGAACAAAGAGCTGTCCCTTCCTCCAGAGCTCCTTCACACACAAGCCGCCTTTCCACTGCCCATCATCTGTCTCTCCTGGTTTGAGTGATCATTTTGAGAAGAAAATTGATCTTTGGCTCAAAAGTGAAACATTTAAACATGCAATTCTACACAAGATAGTCATTTTATGGTGTTGAAATTTAAATTCCATAGTCATTTTGTGCTGGTTTGCATGTGGATATTCTTTTAATGATATTTATATTCTTTTATTGTGCAATAGATATTAGTCATAATTGTGATTGATGTCTTGTTATTGTACCTTGGTACACACACACACATTATTTTTTTTTAATTTACATGAACTCATTTCCCCTCAAACTCATACTGAATGTGTGTTTGTTTTGTGTGGTTAAAGGAGTGCTGTATGTGGTTTGTGTGGTTGTTTAAGTATCAGGCTGAGAGTCTACATGCAAAAGTGTATGTGGGTGAGATTATGTAGGTGTGAAACAATTGCTTAATTGTTACTGTGCCTTAGATAATTATCATGTCTAATTATCATCATCTTGTTAAATCAAGCTTCTATAACTATAGAAGAGCCATACTCATAATTAGCTAAAAGACAGCTTGAAATCTCTGTGGAATATTTCAGTACCAGCAATCTGATCAAGGAAGTTTTCTTTCATATCCAGATTAATAAAATAAATAGATATAGATGTATATGACCTGATTGTAGATCAACTTTCTGGCTTTTTTCTTGTTTGCGCTCTGCTGCTGGGTTAAAACAGCATCAAAATCAATAGGCCTAATATATACACATTACCGGTCAAAAGTTTGGAAACTTTACTATTTATTTATTTATTTATTTAGTAAAGTTATATTTATGGACTTTTTGTGCCTTTATTCAGAGAGGACAGTAGAGAGCAGACAAGAAAGCATTGGGCGGAGAGAGGGGGGCAGGATCGGCAAAGGATCTCGAGACAGGAATCGAACTCGGGTCGCCGTGAATGTATTTGCACCATATGTCGGCGCACTAACCACTAAGCTATCAAGACCAACAAACAATGCTATGTTTAACATTTTTGAAAGATAATTTTTATGTGCATCAAACCTGCATTTATTTGATCAAAAATACAGAAAAAAAACCTGCTGTGAAATATTTTTCAGTTCTATTTTAATATACTTTAAAATATAATTCATTTCTGTCACGCAGAGCTGAATTTTCATCAGCCCTTACTCCAGTCTTCAGTGTAGTGTTGTAAAAAGTAAATTTGTAAATACTGAAATTTTAAAAATGTGAAGCTTTGAGCGTTGTTGAGTGGATTCGTAAACACCTCTGATTGGCCATTGTGTTCACGCACTCATCAGATATGTCTGTGATTGGCTACAATGATCAACGCACAGTAACGTTTCTTTGAAGGCACACGAAAGTGTTTGAATTTGAAAGCGTTTGAAAGCGGGAGCGGGAACGCGATAGACACCTGTTTTCAAACGCTCCCATGTGTATCTGTGTAAGCGCTCGGTGAAGAGCTTCAAAGATGTCTATTTACAAATGTTTTTTGAAGCGTTGATCATTGTAGCCAATCACAGACATATCTGATGAGCGCGTGAACACAATGGCCAATCAGAGGTGTTTACGAATCTGCTCAACAGCACTCAAAGCGTCACATTAGCGTTAAAATTTCAGTACCAACTTGGAACCGAAGTCGGTCATTTTGACAACGCTACTTCAGTGTCACATGATCCTTCAGAAATCATTTTGTGATGGATATATAAAATGACACATTTTATGATGAATATATTATCAGGGACCCCCAAGCTCCCAAAAATGGGGTGAAATACCCCCATATCTGTATATGTCATTTAAAACCATATTGCAACCACTATTATCCAGTACCTCTAACTTCACATCTGTGTAACTATGTTTCTGTAATGTCTTTATGCAATTCTTCCAGGTCATCATTCATAGCCCATAGACAACCCCTAGAGTCATTAAAGCTTGTCTCCTGCATGCATTTTCACTGTATCAAGGTCATATTAAAATAGGCTGGTGCTTTGCCATCCTCAGGCTGCTAATGTGTCTCCTGATGATCAGAGCTATGATTGTGTTTTGTCCGTTTGACTGAAGCTGGCTGTCATTTCTTCACATAATATCCATTGAGTAAATGGGTGCCTTGTTAATTATTCTGGATTTGGTGTTGGTTTTGTTTGACAGCACACACAAAACAAGACATCTGTTCCTCTGTGGATCTCATGGATTTTTGATCTGTAAGGGTAGTGGAGTGTAACGTCTGGGGTGATGTCTGTTGTCTGTACCAACCAGTTATGACTGAGTGGAAAGAAAAAGGGGAGAAAAAAAAGGATAAACAGGACCATTAGCTAGGTTTAGCAACCTTGTTACTATAGTAACCGACACCCATGGGATGGAAGGTGTAGGGAAAGAAAACTGATGCAAGCTTAAGACAAACAGGATGTCGGGTGAATGAAGGGTGATGGATTGACCTGCATTGGTGTTATTTGTAAATCTTTATCAAGAGCACCATCTGGACAAATCCACAAATAATTTGTGGAACTGTTTATGCATATGTATGTATGTCACTACTTGCACATGCATGCTATTTCATTGTTTATAAAATGTCATGTCACATGGCGCCTGGAAGGTTTTTTATTGTTCATAATGGTTATTCAGGCAACAGCTCCTTTACATCAGCACCACTCTGTGATCCTACTTGTGGCGTAATCAAAACCCGTAGAAATTGTTTGACAAACTAAAGGAACCCATAAACCCATTTTTATTTAACACAAGGGAAATTGGTCTTAATCCTCGGCAGCCTTATTTTCCACCGTATGAAATCTACGAAGGGATCACTGTACCTCCTGCCACACAGATGCAAACCATTATGAACAGCTAAAGAGAGCAAATCACTCCACCACAACCTGCACCACAAAAAACAATGAAAGCATGTAGACACTCTGAGCGATTCGACAGTAAGTCCCTCCACTTTCCATAATCAAAGAAGTTTGAATTAACAATCATTCTGAGAGCAAAGCGCCACATCTCTCCCACCCCGCCCTGTCTCAGAGCTGTGAAGTGATCTAATACAAAGCCCTTTGTCTGGGCGGAAAATGATCAAACAGGCGGAGGGGATTTCTTACAGGATTGGTCTCTTTTATATTTTCACATATTTTCGACCCAATTAAAACACACACGCCGTTATGATCCATGAGATGGTGTAACGGGAAAATCCAGTCTCCTGATGGAGAACACGACTTCCTTACTTTCATCTGAATGTTTGGTTCTTCAAACAGCAGCCACTGATGCTTCAGTTAATATGCAGGAGCTTGTAATTATTTGTTGAATTTTCATCTGTTCTGACTGCATTAAGTAGGGATGTGCAATATATTGGAACCATATTGGATCATAATGCAGATTTTTCTTTTAATTTATCGGTATGTACCGATATTGGCTATTTAATTGTGCATGGTCATTGTACACCTAAAGTAATCTTTATAATATAATATATAATATAAATATATAAATATTAAATGTAATCTTTAGCTAATTTTAAATTAAATATGCATTTTTAATACTGTTATAATGTTTTATGATTTAGTGCTTTAATTTAAATGTATTAAAAATATATATATATTTTATGTAAATATGTTTATTTCTAGAATTATAAATAAAAATATGTATATATTATTTATATTATATTAATATTATTTAATAATAAAACAAATTAGGTTAAAATGCATAATGGTATAAAATACATTAAAAAACACTTCTAAGCTTGAGCCTGGCAAGCTTAGAAGTAATTCAAAAAGAAGAGAATGTGAAACTTTGTTGATTGCTAACATGTATTAAATCCCGATAGGAAAACATACACACTTTGATGTCTTTATCGACCTATGCGTAATGGTTTCAGACTTTTAGCTTTTCTAATCTGAATAATGGCGCTATCACAGCAAGGCTGATTCTAAATGGAGCGGTGGACGCCAGTGAAGTCAGATGGTGCCGTAATTTTCAAACTGGATTACCTCATCTGTTAAGGAATCACTTCCTTCCTATGGAGATCTCAGAGCAGGAAGCTAACACCTCATGCTGATCAGAGATACGCCGTCTGGACCACAGTGCTGTTTCGATGCTTATCAGTAATCAAAAAAAATTTGCATTCCTAATAGGAACGTGCACTGTTATACCACAAACAATATAATAAGGGAACTTAAGTGGTGAAACTGGGAGCTCACTACCATCTGGATTGTGTTTGGTGAGAAAATATTTTTGTAGCTGTTTGAAATTGTAGATTTTGAGTGAATTAATTTTTCCCGGCCTCCCCTGTAAAAGAAATCTGCACATGGTTTTTTTTTTTTTTTTCAGGCTGCCATTTTTATCTCTCTCGCAAATGCATTTGTCACTGTTGCGCTGCAGGGGAGAGAAAAAGAGGAGACGAGACGGGAAGAGTGGCGAGGAGAAGAAAGAACAGAGAATGAGAATGAAGGGGAGTGCAGTGTAATCGTTCATTTGTCTTTGGTTTCTAACCTCCTGGCTCTGCAGATAATTGAGTTGAACAAAGGCGCAATTTGACAATGCATCATTAGACATTTGTTGTTATTTTTTTCAGTGCAACCAGATCCAGACCAAGAGTTTATGCTTCCAGTAGGGAAAGGCATTATGAGCGACTAGTCCCTACTGGTTTCAATGAACAACCAGTTGATTAGTGATTTCAGGAGTCCTGCATGTGTCCATCTAAGCATTTTTTACCAGCGGCTAGCTACTTTTCCAATTGTTTTCAATGGGAGCTCCATGTTTTTTAAACGCCAGAAACATAAAGAGGCGATGAGCGTCTTTTTCACGTTGAAGTGCTGAGCCTCGAGTTGAAGAATGTTCAACTTTGAGTAAAACCAAAGACTATAGATATAGAAAGTCCACTCCTATTAGTTATGAATGAGAGAAACTGCAATGCGCAATATGGTGGAATACGTCCCGCCTTCTAAGTAAAAGAACCAGTCGCTCATTGATAAAGTTATTGCATCACTGCAGCTGCCGTTAGAAGCTCCGGATCCCATAGAAACCCGAGACTCGTGCTTAGGACTGCACATGCGCATTGGCTCGTCTAGCCTGAAAAATAAGCTTTTTTAACACTATTTGAGCATAAGAAACAACATGTATGGGACAGTTCATGTCAGATTTTGTTGGTGATTTGAAATGTTATTTAATTGTATGTTTGCCAAGCAGTTTTTGAGATTTCGGGATTCCCCCATTCAAACAGATGGGACTTGGATGCCCGAAATACTGTAGCTGCCCAGAGGCATTGCAAATGTGGCCGTCGAGTGAGCAGACTTTCCTTGAAAAGGACTTTGGTAAAACGCTGCGCTCATCACTGACACTTTTTAGCCAGCCTTCCAATCAGAGTGGAGGAGGGGCAGGACAAATACAACACCGACCAACTGTCACAACATTCTTGCTGTACAACGACATCAACAAGCAGAGAACGGACAAAATGGATGAGAAATTAATATTGCTGATCTCCGAACATACTCTACATAGCAGGTACTCTACATTGTATCGACATTTTTAGTCTGAAACAAATTCTGCGAAATCAGTTACAAGTAACAGTGCTGTGGATATTTCGTATCATAGCAACAAAGTGTCTCAACTGAAAAAAACGCTGCGCTGCCGAAGCGCTCTTAAGCGCTCACAGATAGGCGCTTTCAGCAGAGCACCTAGCATTTTCAGCTGGCTAAAAACGCTTTGGTGGAACCACAGCCTAAGTTCTGTTCCGTTGCACTCCGTCCTGCTGTTTTTTAATGCAAGAACATTCCCTGCTTTACTTGCAATGTAATAATCCATCAGTAACTGATGGCTCAACCAGACTGAAAAGCTTTCATGTAAACAACTCAGTAGATCCGACTGAGTTTGACCCTTATGAAATTGTGATCTGATTGAAAGTGGTGGTGAAGATCTGAAATAATCAGGTAAATAGGAAAAATTGGGCATATAAACTCCTGAATCTATTTTCTCAATTGTATTCAAAAATACTTGATGCACATACTCAGTCCAATTTTTACATAATTCGTTTTATACGACAGACACTGCACTTCCACAGAAGTTTTGTTCTGAATATATGTAATGCACATTTATATGAATATTTGAATTGGATTGTAATGTTTATGGTACATATGATCCATATTTTTGGAAACTGGAATTGTATTTAATTCATTCAGATTGATGAAATGGGTGCATATTAACATACCTATAGTGTGGTCAGGTCAATCCAAAACTAACCTGGGGTGTGTTTCCCAAAGCGAACTATGGTCGCAAGTTCCGTCGTTACCAATAGAGTTCAATGGGACTTTCGACCATAGTTGGCTAACGATGCTTTCGGGAAATGCACCCCTCTGTTCAGGCAACCCTCCAACTAGTTGATTTTAAAATGTATGTATATTTTGCCCTAGTTTTGAGACTGAGACTTAGTCCAAGGTCACCTTAATGTGTTCCCGTAAGGTCTCTAGAGCAACTCCATAAGATCAAGACTCCAGTTCTGGCACCTAGAACTGTTTATCCAGCATTTTCTTGTTGATCTTACAAAGGTGTCGACAGCAGCATCCAGAGTTGTTAGAATGAGTTTAACCCTGAGCTCCTTTAGACCTTTGACCCCTGAAACTATACTAGGCTTCTGCTGGTTGAGTGTAGGGAACTTCAAACTGAATTGAGGTCAAGTCAGAGCAGCTTCTACAGACCAGAGTCCCTGAGTGTTTGTTGCTTTTTAAGTTGTAGTAATATGACCACTGACATAATAGAGCAAGCATTAGTAAAATGATTGATAGGGCTGCTGAGGAACTTGGGAAATATTGTAGAGTCACACAATAGCCTTGCTCCCTGGAGTATGGAGAGGCAGCTTTTATGAAGCAAAATTTCCCTCACCCGCAGCCATTATAACTTGTTGTATAACATTAGTCAACAAGAAATCGGCACATCATCTCACGTCAGTGTTGATGTAGAAGTTTTGTTTTTCTCTGAATCTCCTCCAAACCTTCTCCTCTTTCTTGAACCGCCTATTATTTGCAGAACTACAGTAATGGAAAAAATCCAGACTGTTCCCGGCTGCTGTGAACCCTTGTGATATTTTTCTCACAAACCTCTCCCATCTCCAGCCTAAACAAGTCAGGTCTACAGAGCCATTTGCACCCTTTTTTAGCTCTTTGATGTCGCTGGGCACTTGTGATTTATTTTAAGGCAGGGTTCTGAATAAGACAATCTCAACATCCCTTAAGCACATAATGTCTCCGGAGGGAAATCTGGTAAGAAACGTCTCCGACATCACACAAGTGTCGCTCAATCCCTAACCGTGCAGTACACGATGAACACCTGGATGTTTGGTGTGTTAGTGAGACCACTTTCGTCATGTAAACATTGTAACCTTTGTCTAAAGACTGCTGATGGTTAAAAGACCCTTGTCATGTGGTAACAATCTTTTCGCAAGCTGTTCACATGCCACCAAGTCATATTCATCCTAAACTGTCTTTGAAATATTAAGAGGGTGGGTGGCTGCCCCGAGCTAAACTTTCCCCTAAAATGGAAAAATGCCACACGACCTTCTTTTCAAGGTAATTAGTCTTCTCTATTTATTTGCGTAACAGACAACCAGGTCCATGACAAATTTATGTTTTATACATCAGACTCCCCATTTGTCTCATGGACATGGGCTCCGGCAGTTTAGATTGAGTGCCGGACCCAAGCCCAGAACGCCTCTTGGATCCCTGGGCGTTACTCCACAATAGTGCCCTTGATGTCAACCGGTGAAAACGGCTCTTAAGTCAAATGGCTTCTTTTTGTTCTTAAGCTGAATTAGTTTTTATGTTGAACTGAAAAGAGAAACATTTCAGGCATAATAGTGATTGTTCTGGTTTTGTGGGGTGATGTATGGAGTGAGGCTTCAATGTGTGGCAGAGCTTAATTTATGTGCCCTGTCTGCCGGTAACAATGTGCGCTTTAAAGACTTCCATTCTTCACTTTCCCTTCCAGGAGCTGGGTTTAAAGATTAGCAGTAATATTCATCTGGGTGTTGTAGCAAAACTTTCTTTCTTGCTGGCTTACTTCCTTTTGTCCATCTTTCTTTCTGGCCATCTGTCCTTCTCACTGATGTCTTTTCTGCCTGTTCTTCCCACTATATTTCTTATAGGTTGTCTGTTTATTTCTCTGCTTGTGTGTCTTTTTCTAACTGTCCTTATGTCCTTCTATCTGTCTTTCTTTTTTCTGTCTGTCCATTCTTCCCTTCCCTATCTTACTTTTTCTACCCTTCCTTCCTTCCTTCCTTCCTTCCTTCCTTCCTTCCTTCCTTCCATCCATCCATCCATCTTTCTGTCCATCTATCCATCCGTCTGTTCATCTGTTCTTTTTTCAGTCTGTCTTTTCTATCTCTCTTTGTCTGCCCATTTTTTATTTCTCTCTTTCTCCTTCTGAATGTACCATTCTCCATCTGCCAATGTTTAATCCAGTACTTCATAGTTTTGGTTTAGCGACCGATGCCATTCCACATCTGGCCGTGAGGATGCTAGCTGTAGAAACGTCAGTTTTGAGCTGACCAGCATGCCCCAGGGTATTGTGGGATGCTGAATGTCTCCCCTCAGCAGGAGGAAATGAGGAGTGTCTAAATAAAGCCGGTTTAAATGAGTCATAGAGACCAGCATTGGGAGATTTAGCTCCACTAAACCCCAGCAGAGCAGACACAGGAGCACTATGGGTGCTCAGGAGTCCAGACAGACACTTTAAGGCTTCCTTTGTCTATGGAAAATGAAAGTTCTCATCCCCAGAAAGTTCTCGTCTCAACTCCAGCTGACGGTTAGGTGTAAATGTATGTTTCTGTGCATTAGTCTCCAGTGATCTAATTTGGCCTAATTCTTGGCATGAGGGGTGAAAGGCAAAATATATTTGCTTTTGTTGGAATATATGTTTGAAACATATGCTGTAGGGATATTTAAGGTTTGCAGTACAGCACTGTATGTATGTGTTGCCAAAACAGAGTCCTGGGATTTGAGTCTGGGACTATTTTAAGGTCAAACTGTGGCGATGTAGAGAAGCTTGGCAGCTAGGCATTATCAGGTCAGCGTTTGAGTTAGGAGGAAACTGTTGGGTCTGGAGTTTTAACTTACCTATTTGTGCACCAGCGGAAACATTCTCAGTCTCTAAATTACACAAATGTAACATTTTTAAATATAATCTATAATCAAGCATTTTCATACTGTACATTACAATGTTGGGATGCTAGGATCTCTTCTAGCATTTAAAATTATTGATATTAGTTTTGTTAATGTTTTATTTTTCATTCATTTAGATATGCTTTGAGTGTTTTAAAAGGAAACATGTTTCCATGGTGTAGAACATTATCCCTTGTTTTCCATGGTGTGGATGTTTTACTGGCGTTGTTTTAGGGAGACAGATTGAAGAGATCCATACTGATCCGAAACTTTCTGGTTGAGTTGAGTTTGGCTCAGTCAGCCTGAACAGACCGCAATTTTCAAGGTAGGAAAAGAGAAACATTTCCAAGCGGTAACTGAGTATTTATGGAGCAACTGTTTCCCTTAATGTATCCTTAATGTTAGTGAAGACTTTGTGTCTTTAGGCAAGGACCTTTTTGGGATTATTTCTTGAGTCTCTCTAACCATGCAACTCATATTGATCACGGTGGTCCGAATCGGGAAGAGAGTGTTGAGTTACTCTATTACTCCGTTACATGTCAGTCAACATTGTGGGAATAAAAGTCAGCAGTCCAAAATAGTGCCAACAGCAAGGATATGGATTTTGTTATATAGTAGATCAGTTACTTCTCTTTCTCTGTCATTCACTCACACACATAAAGAAGCTTATTTTGTTTCATATCAGATCCACAATAGCTTCACATCACTGTTGTTAGCTGAAACATGTCATGCCAGTTATTGCCTCCGGCATGGCATAGCAATCTCAGATTTCCTCTTTTGGGAAATGATTCCGATCAGTCCAGTTTTTCATCAGCAATCTGCAAAGAAGGAAAACCGGCTGTTAGACTGGACTGAGGCCAGGTGCCCAAGATCTGGGCAGTGTTACTCAAGACATTTAGCAGCCAGCTTTAAGTTATAACTCTACCTGACAGCTTTATCCTATGGGCCTCCTTCGCTTTTTCCCCTCCACATCTCTCTTTTGCTCCACATACAGTGTTCATTTGTCTCTTTTTGTCTGTCAGGGAATTTCAGGTGTGATGGTTTCTTTGGCACACCATTGCTGGTGCTCCTTTTAATCAGTTCTTCCACTCCTCCTCTGTCCGGCCTCCTCATCCATTATTCCTCCGAGTGAGAATGAGTCAGGCAGCTGTTTCAGTGGTGGAAATAAGGCTTTGAGATCTGCGTGAAGGCGAGAAATGACTATATGTTGTGCCTAGTTACTTCCCAGAGGGACTATCCTCTTTAAACTGAACTCTGCTCAGAGAGAGTGGTCAGTTTCTTTAGCCACAGGGAGTGTCTATCTTGTTCTTGCTCTTTTTTTTTTTCTACTGTTATTTCTTTTTCACACAAGAGGATACCGTGACAGTTGATTAGGACTGAAAAGAACTGAGCGTGACCATGGATTTTTTTTTTTTTTTTTTCAGAGGTAACCTTAGAGCTAAAGTATTCCACGAAAAGAGATCCTGCCTGCTTCAGTGCTTCATCAGTGTAGATCTGATTTGATTTCAAAGAGTTTTTGTGGTGATTTACAATTCTGGTTGCCTCTACTGTGAAGCTGTGGTTCTCAACCTATTTTGGATATTGATTTTACTATGTACAGAAAGTGGCAACCCAACACAGTATCAAAATTGTTTGTTGTACTAAATTAACAATAATGGTTTTTGAAAAAAAAAAAGAAGCTATTTTTATTTTATTTTATTATTTTATTTTATTTTATTCAGCCAAAGTTTCACTACTCTGAAAGTGCACCCGCTTAATATATGTTTGATGAAAGATCTGGGGCAGGTCACATATTTTGCCAAATCAGTAAGCAGACTACAACAGCTTTTAGTTTCAAACCCTGTTTTCATAATGTCTACCTGATCAACAGATTGCTTTGAAAGCTGGATGTTGAATGCAGTTTAATACGCCCGTTATGTTTAAACCATTGCTAGACATATGTGAGGTTTCTGTAATGAAATGCACATGCTAGTTTTTGACCTTGCAGCTTATACGGGCCGTGCGTCATGTGAAGCGTCTTACTAAATGATTTGACATGCAAGTCACAGCATTTCTTATATTAATCAGATTTCTGCTGCTTGAAACCAGCTGGTGACAGATACATTTAGATGGTTAGCTTATATTAATTTAGTAACCATCCTGCAGAAAAGAACGGTGGTCACCAACATATTTTATACTTTGACTAGCTTAACCAGCAAGACTTCTTGGTCAACCAGCCTTTACATCCCTGTAGCAGGACTGCTGTCTGCTAAGCCAAAACTAATGACGATAGATTCAAATATAAATGTTGAGGTATTTGAGTGCCTTCTTTTATAATTGTAGAGTTCATAAATCCATAATCGCTGAAACATAGATCCATTTGGCCCATTGGATGTCGACAACTCATTCTGTCCAATCAAACTAAGGACATTTTCCATTAGTTCTCCATTGGCAACATCACGTAATGGGAAAATGTGCATTATTAACAACAATGATCTCATTCCAACATCCTCTTTATGCATCTGGTCTATTGGTTAATTTGTTTTCTCTGGGATATTTGAGAAAATTGTTTTAATTGCTACCCTTAAACCTCCAACTTTAACTGTTGTTCCTCAGCTAAACGGAGCGAGGGCTTGAGAAACGCATGTTAAACAGAAAGGGAACAGGGGACGGGGTGAGGGGGGACTTGGGGGCCCCTCTCCTGTTTCTCCAGAGAGGTTCTCTCTTGGCAGACATGTGTAAATATCTTTACATGTCTGTTTTATCAATCTGAGGCTCTCCTCACGCGAGGCGCTGATTGGAGACCCAAGGCCATCTGTCAAGCCTGGATTTCAACAATTGGATTTTGTAAACAAGTCCACCGGGCGGGCGCTAAACACTCTCGCTCCCACATGTCAGGTACTGGTACATAGGCAGAGACCTGTAGCTTAAACATGCCAAAGAAATTAGAATTAATCAAGAAAAATAATAGTTTAACTCCAGAAATCAATGACCTGGGGTTTGGGTTTGATTTAGGGTTAAGTGTTTCACCTCTCGGGTCGGCAAATGGCGAGAGATAGCAACTAAGCTCCTGCCTGCTGATCGAATTACAATCACAGTTTCAAGGTCAAAGGTTAGAGGTCAGAAAGTGAGCGCAGGAATGCAAAACTATGCCAAAAGAGTCAGTTTAACTTGAACCAATCACAACACCTAGCCACAAATCAGTACCAAAGGCCTTTTCTGCTAAAAACCTTTCAGTCATTCAGTTAGCATGACAGTTACACGGTCAGAAGATGCTGTTCATAAATGACTCCCTGCTGCTAACATGTCTTTTAACATGGCTGATCCTAATAAGGACCGTTCTTTCAGCACAACGCCATCCAATTAGCCAAAGTGCGACGTGGAGGGGAGGCCAAACAGTTTTGGCTGGGCTCACACTCTCTTTTGCTCTGTATAACTGAGAATGGCAGAAGGAACTCAAGCCTGGCCTGAAATGAATCTGTTTTTGTTGCTTGTTTATGAACAGCGTTCATGTGCAGATGGCGTCTGGAAGCGACCTCTGTTTTGAAACCTAAGATTTGAATAGTGGATTGATATTGCTGTCTTGTTTCTTTAATGTGCAGCGCTCATCTCTTTTCATCCTCTGTATGGCATCATTATCATCCCACAGTGAAGGTTTTGCTCTTTGAGCGGGGACCCATGAATCTTGGACGCGTCTTACACAGAACAGTGTCGGGCTCAGCTGTCATAACTTTGTGACTAATGTAAACTGGAATGCCACAGCTGAGCCATAAGTGAGTGGAGCGGAGAAAAAACAAAAACAGAACAAAGTAAAAATTAAACAAACAGATGTAGAGAGAGACAGAGAGCATGTGAATGCCGGCATCATCGGGCGGTCCATGAAAATGAATCAAGACGTTTATGGCCCACATGAAATGATTTAATTTAATTAATGTGGAAGGTCATAAAAGGGTTCATTGATGTCTATAGTGCTACTCTGAATGCATTTCAGCCTTTTAGTATAGAAAGAATGTCTTCCTGCTGGTTTTAACATTATGCACTGTGAGAATATTACCAAAAGCAATCAAAAAAGGAAAATCATTCTGTCTTTGCTAACTTCGGGCTTTGAGAGCCATGGTACCCCACATGCTGAGATGTAGGATATAACTTATGACATGGCTTCAATACTTGATTATAACTTTTCAGTCACAACATTCTGCTGGTCAATTTTGTTTTTTGTATAATAAGTAATGACCACTAAATTGTAACTGACCATTTCACATATTGTCTACAAAGCTATACTTAAGTTTAACGCTTCTCATATCATTCAGTGGTCACTTTTTTTTCACATAATACTTTTTAGTTTAATAATAACAATTTAAACATCTGCCAAATCGGTAGCAAACATGTAGTTCAGAGTGTTTTATAATTTATTACATTTAATAAAACAGCCACAGTGGCATTTTCGGTAGTTACAACTATTTACATATTTTGCACCAATTTTTCCTAGAAGTGACGTTTTTTTTCTCTTGAACACAAGGGATCGAAATAATATTTTATTTTATTTTATTATCGCAACTTGGATGGAAACATTTAGTCATATACTATAGTAATATATAAACAGCTAGCGAGAAAATGTCATTGTTCTATTTAATTTAATTTATCAGATATTTAAAAAAAATATATATATTTTTGATTTTATTTTTTCATATTCCCTTTTTTTCACAATATGGATGTAGACTTAGCTAATGACACTAATTTCTCAATCTTCAACACAGTTTGAAGTCGACCCAACGGCCTCATTGTCTTTGGCTTCTCACCTTGAGACGGGCCTTGACTGCTGACAGCTCAGACATCTTGTGCGAGTGTGATGGGGGCCTGGGAGGAAAATTAAAAACCATGTGATTGATTAAACGTCTTTGTTCTTGGAAAGAGCCCTTCTTGGACACATACACAGTCCACTGACTCGTTTTCAAGCTTGAATGTTCCCGTCACTCCTTTTTTCTCATTTTACTGCCTCTGTGAAGGCACCTCATCAGCAGAAACCTGAAGAGCTGTGCTAAGCTGATGTCATTGATTTAGCACTTCGGGTGCTGCCCATGCACTTCTAAAACACATCCTTGATCAGCCTCTCGAGGTAACACGAGGATAGCGTTTGTTGTTTTTTGGGGGGTTGTTTGCATTGGTGTTGTAGTGGTGGGTTTGGACTGAGGTGTTTGCTCGGAAAGCCATTTGAGGGCACATTTAACATCATGAAAACAAAGTAACCACAAATTGTCAAATGTAGAGAACCGTTATGAATGTTACACTATGGAAATTATGGCTTTGACCAGTCTATATTTTCCATCTATGGCGTTATTGACCACATTACAGGCTGATGTCATACATTCAATCATTCGTTTTCAAAGGTTCCCCACATCCACCCTTTAACCTCCAGAATCCCATTTGAAGGAAGCCAGATGTGTTTGCAGCGACAGCTGCGGCATGACTTGCGCCATTACCTGTAGCACAAAGCACTGATTTTATTTGTCTCATGATCACAGCCTAAACCCTCTGACCCCGGTCTCCACTTCTCTGAGAACACAGGTTTGGGTTTTTTTCTACCATGTGAAGGTTATTTCCCCGCCCTCCATGTCAACTCCATTACACAAAGGGGAGGCCTGGACATGAGATCAGCAGAAGGGTAAACATACTTGAAACTGCAGACTCTCTGGAAGCCCGAAGAGCTAAACAAATACACCATACTCTTCAACACACCATCCCAGCAGGCCCTGTGTCTGCTCACGTGTTCATCGGTGAGACTAGTGTGTGCTTGAGTCTGTGCACGTCTTCATTTATAAGCATGTATTAATCATCATGTGTGAATGTTTATGTGCAGAAAGTCTTGTGATGTATAATACACAAATTAATCTCTTTATCACTGCACCTATCTTGATGCTGACATCATGCTTGGATAAGCAAGTATGTAAACTGTTTGGAAAAGTACTCTGATGGTTTAGCCTCATAGATTCTCTTCCCTCTTGGGAAATGTCATGGCGTTTTGCCGGTTTATCTGTCCACTATCAGTGCAGTCAGGCTTGGGCATCACTGAGGCAGCACATAATGCTGCTGACGGTATCTGTCCATGGTAACCTGTCCGGGGGTAACGGTCTCCCAGGGTACGGTTTCAGTCAAATGCTTCAATAATTAATTGCTCTTCTTCTGCCAACATTCAGGAAGCCATAGATTTTGTGTCTTGAGAATGCAAAGGTGTTTTAAGAAATTGCTATAATGAGCTTTGCCTTCACATCGGTCTGTTTCTACACTTCGTGAGTAGGTGATTTCATTGGAAGACCATGATGATCTAATGCAGATCTGATTCTGTTGTGTATCTCTGTGAGCCGAGTACATCCAAAATGCTTGTTACTGTAATGTGATTCTGCTTAATGATTTGGATTGGACTGGAGTAAAGGCAGATCACCAGAATTTATAAAACTGGCAGGACATTTGTGTTATGACACCAACAAGCAAAACAATACCATATTTTTTAAAGATCTCTCCAGTGTGCATTTGAATACAGAAAGCGTAGGACGTAGCGTAAGCATTTTGAACTACGAGAGGCATTACACTTTCTTCCCAAGTTGAATACAGAAGGTGGTCTGGCGGAAGCTAGATATTTTACTTTATAACTTGTTAAATATGGATATTTTTCTTACACAAACGCATTGCTTCGCTTCAGAAGGCCTTTATTAACCCCCGGGGAGCCGTGTGGAGTATGTTTATGATGGATGGATGCACTTTCTTCTGTCCCGTTCACTGCCATTATAAAGCTTGGATGCGTCAGGATATTTATTAATATAACTCCGATTATGTTCATCAGAAAGAATAAAGTCAAATACACCTAGGATGGCTTGAGGGTGAGTAAATCTTGGGGACATTTTCATTTTAAAAGTGAACTAATCCTTTAACAACTACCTTGCTAACTATTAATAAGCAGTAATTGCGAGTTTATTGAGGCAAAAGTCATAGTTAATAGTTAGTTAATAGTGAGAATTAGACCCTAATCTAAAGTGTGACCATATATGTATGTGTATATGTATTTGTATGTATATACATGTGTTTTGCAATGAGAATTTGGAGAGGAAATATGCTTAATTGTCATGAAAATCATGTTACAATGCAAAACATGATCTGGAGATGTTTTCTTGAGATTTCTATGACACAAAAACAAGCATGTTCCTCATCAAGCCGGTTGCATTAACCTCTCATACCTGTGTGCCTAAAACCTTCTTGAGGTGCACGAACCCCATGTGCTGGTGATTAGGTATGAGATTGCACTCCGACCGAGGGTGAAAAGGTCAAGTGTGCTGCAGGAGTCATGGCTTAACTGCTGCATTCGTTCTGCTCTCCGGCAACTGATGAATCCAATAGTGCTGACCCTCAGTTAACGTGATTGATTGGAATGTGTCATGCTGTGTGAAACGATCTTCCTTTGTAATGGCATTCTAGAGTTCAATCCTTCACACTGATAGATGCATTTAAACATCAACAGGCTCCGTAGGCATCTTGACACCACAGGTATAGGAATGCCGCACTCGTATCAGTTTTGCTTTTACTACAATTTCACATCGCCCCCACTGATAAAGTGTGCCAGATTCTTTTCCTATTGCTCTTATGCTGGTTGATGACCCAGCACATTTCAACCTCTGCAGTGTAAAGAGAGAAATTAGTTGTTGAGGTGCTGTAAAGGGAACCCTAAGGTCACATTGAAAGGCTGTACTAGTACTGGAAGATCTCTCTGTAACATTCCAGTGACCTTAAACTCACATTCTGGAAGCCATTACCTAAAATTACCTCAGTATCAAAGGCTTTTCTGTCTTTTTTTTTTTTTTTTTTTGGTCTCCTGTCTGCTTTTTAGTGCTAACAGCACTGCAGCCGGCACAGACGCAGCACTGAAATTATCGCCTTTGGATCATCTCTACTCAGTGCTCGGTTCAGTGATTTGAATCAAGTGCTCAAACTCAAGTGGAAAGGAACAATGAGGCTGTTAAGGTAATTAGGCTTTAAGAAACAATGGTGCTTTTCCTGTTTTTGAAAGCTGAAAACTTCTGTTGAACACAAAATTCAAAGAAAATTTGTGAAATCCATTTCGCAACACATTTTACTTATGCAAAGTGATGTATTTCCAATTATATGTATATGTGTGTACTACAAGGCTAAAGGCACACCTAAACACATATTTTAACACACCTGTAGCGTTCATATAGCACACAGTAATATTGTAAAATATTACAATTTTAAATATCTGTTTTCTATTTTAATATATTACACAATATAATTTATTCTTGTGATGGCAAAGGTGAATTCCTCCAGTCTTCAGTGTCACATTATTCTTCGGAAATCATTTTAATATGCTGATTTGCTCAATAAACATTTATTTTATGTTTAAAACCGTTGTGGTGCACAACAGCATTCTTTGATGATTAGAAAGTTACAAAAGTTAGAAAGTTAGAAAAAAACGACTGCATTTATTTGAAATAAAAACTTTTGGAACATTATACACTTTTGATCAATTTATTGTATCCTTGCTAATAAAATTATTAATTTCTTTCAAAAAATACCTTAAATGTTAGTATATAATAACAATAATAATAATAATAATTAATTATGATAATATTATTATTGTTTTTTATGGTGGTTTTACTGATTATTGTATTGCCTCTTTTTATAGTCAACCTACAAAATCACTTTCCATAATTCAAGTTATATTCTGTGTAAAGTTATGAAGTTTTTGGTATTCACAGTTGCAAAAATGCATTTAAAGCCAACACTCAGTGCTGTTAAAACTTGTTCAGTGAACTGCTCTGCTACATGTTGCATTAATTATAGACACATTTAACATTTTATGACACATGGCAGGACGTTACTTCACAATACATTGAGAAATGTTGAGGTAAATTAAGTTTTGATTTAGATTTCACTGTAGATGGTAATTTATAACTTTTTTTTGTTACATTCAAACATGCAGACAGCATTCTTTGTTTGTTTGTGGTCTCATGTCTGTTATTTGATGTTCAGAGACAGTTCCTGTCATTCAAAGCAATGTGGTTTCATTGCCGGCCACCTCACATGGATGTAGTCAAAACAAGTTACTGAAATCATTACTGTCAAGAGCCAAGGCCAAGGCTTTGGCCAACACTGACACATAAGCACAGTCCTCAATATCATATTTACACCCTATCAAAAAATCAAAATGACATGGATTTTTAATTCTTCATTACATTTAACTTGTTTTTTGATTTTCTGGTGTTTAATAATCATCTCTGACTCATTCGCATATATCCTAGTGGCTTATCCAATCAAAGTGACGCCCATTCATAGTAGTAATAGCCTGAGCATTTGGCAAGCTCGCATGGAAGAAACCATAATATGCCAAACTCAGAGGAGAACAGCCGTGCCGTATAAAATGTCCCTTCACCCACACAAAACACTGTACTTACACCGATTACATGTTGCTTTTATGCCATAGTCTGAAGACGCAGATTGTAAAATAAATGGCACGTTTTTAGTGAAGATTCACATCTACTTTGTGAATCTACTTATGTGTGATAATTAGATATGAAAAGACCATTGTGGATCAAGACAAGTTTAATATAGTCTTAAAAGATACATTAGCCTTGTGTTTTCTTTCATTTACTCTGGGAGTATGGAAAAGCCATAGGTTGTTTGTTAGCATGTACGTTTACTCAAACATGACAGTGTTGATCCCAAAAATCCAACAAATCTTCAATCAGAAAACATAAAAGTAAGCATGAAAACCTCTGTTAGCATCTGTTTCAGGGTGTGTTCATACTTGGCAGGTTTGATTTGATTAAAACAAACTCTGGTGCATTTGCTCTGCTAGTGTGGTTCATTTGAATAAGTGTGATCGCTGCCATCTGAACCATCACAACAAACAAGTGGACCGAAACCCACCTTTTTTATGGTGCGGTTTGACTGAAATACAAAAGCAACATGGACTAAAAACATCTAAACGAGCCCCAAACGGAATGTGATATCACAAGATGCAACCCTAAAAAGGACATAATGCTCAAAGATTACAGTTTGGTAAAGGCATCGGAATCCCCATTTCCTTGCGGCAGATCTTCGTTTGTGTGTGTAACGGATGAATTCCCAGCACTGTTTTGACTCCTTTACACATTTTATAAGCTCTTTGTGGGTTCTCAGCTTGTTCTACAGTATGTACGCACATACAGCAAGGACATTTAGCCCAACACACAGCATTGTTTTGGATGTTCGTTAAGTTTTGTCACAAAATACACTTCATAAAAGCTTTTTTTTGTTTGTTTTGTATCTTTAGATTCAAAGTTAAAAATGACTAAGCAAACCAGGACTAAATGTATCATTTTCTTTTTGGTCCAGAGAGAACCAAGAGACCCAAACTACGAGTGTGAACACGCCCTGAGGTTTTTAGGCAAATAAAGCTTTGACACAGTAATCTCAAACATATTGAGCCATGGTTGGCATGCTGTGATTATTTTTATAGCATCAAACTACGAAATGCTGATATTTATTATGCTCTTGTAATACTGAGTTATGAGGAAAACTGACGTCTGGACACATTGTTTCTTCTGTTTTATGATACTTTTTTTTGTGTGGCAACAAACGTTGACAGTTTGCCACTCAGGTAACGTGTCTTTGCCTCTGAAGTTTATTGTGTTCGCAACACATGAGCTCAGTGTTTCCGCATTGTTAAACTGATATTTGTAGGGAGCCAAACGTAATGTCAGCTATATTAACTGCCTTACAACAATGATTTTGCCATCTGTGCTGTTTGCTCTTACAGAACAGCAGCTGTTCTTTGCTGCCAGGGGAAAATATGAAATAAAAAAAAGGGAAGCCCATTGCATTATGAGATAGTGTTATCTACCGGTTATTAAAAATAGATGTTGAAGAAGATATACGTGCAAAGTTAATGTCTTCTCAGGATGGTTAGAGCCCTGAAGAAACGTAAAGGAAAGAAAACAGTCTTGGTGCTACAAATGAAGCCAGTATCGCATTAGCAAAGCTTCCGTTCTCTCTCCGCCAACAATAGACACCTTTTCCTGGTTTATTACAGAATTTCCTCCAAGATTGGAGACTTCATTTTTTCCCTTCTTCAACATTTGTGAGGTACCACAGGTTTTTCTGAATTACTGGTTCCTTATGTGACTGTAAAGAAGTCAGTTTGCACATAGCACTTTTAAAAAGCTAATCTCATGGGTGAATTCACACCTGGTGGTACTTTTATTTTGGAGAAAAGTGAATATATATATGTCCATTATTATCCCAGATTCCCAGTTGTAACAGTTGTAATTTAATGTTTAACATTTTATTTTAACATTATTATGTGTGGTTTTCTTGATAAAAGATAAAGGGGATGAAATGACCATGTCATTTAAGCCCTTAGCATTCCTAAGGTCTCTTTTAAATGGTGTGTGTAACACAAGCAGTACAGTGGAATGCTAACAGGTTAATATCTCACCAAGAAAAAACCTCAGAATGAACAAACATCTCAGGCTGTTTTCAGGGCATTGTCTAATTCTGCTTATTTTGACCTGGAAGGAGGTATGTGTGTATATGTTTTGTTGGACAGACAGGAAGAGAGAGGTGGTAGAAGAGGTAGAGATATACTTTGCTGAGACGGAAATGGGAGAATGTCGCCTGGCGGCCCCACATTTCTCCAGGGCTCTCACAATCGCACTCCACAGGTCCTGGTAAAACATGCAAGAGTGATAAATGAAACTCTGACACACATGGGCAGTGACTCACACTTAACAACTGGGTGGACAAACTGGCACTGTTGTACTCATTCTGTGCTCCTTAAACTTTTTGCATGTACCAACACAACAAATCGCTAAACTATTCTGTAGTCTGTTATGAGCGGTGTTCGAAATCACTCCCAATACTGGAAAAAAAATTTGCTTAGAAATTTCATAAAATAATTACAAAGATAATTAATAAATAAAGTAACTCATTGAATTGAAGGGTTAGTTCACCCAAAAATTAAAATTCTGTCATTAATTATCACCCTCATGTCGTCCCAAACCCATAAGCCTTTACCGTCTACTCTCATTTCAACACAACATGCACGAAAGTGGTAGTTGCATAGTCTATCATTGGTCCGACAGAAAGCTATCAGATGTCATTAAAAACATCTTCATTTGTGTTCGAAGATGAACACATATAAAACAATGACAGAATTGTATTTTTTTTTTGGTAAAAAACTTTTTTTTACATTTTATTTACAACTGCACAATGTTTTTTCCCTCCACAATTCAATATGGAGAGGACTAGTGAGAATGTTTTAGATTGTTTGCAGCATTTTTAAATACACTACCAGTCAAAAGTTTGGAATCGGTAAGATTTTTAATGTTTTTAAAAGAAGTTTCGTCTGCTCACCAAGGCTGCATTTATTTAATTAAAAATACAGTAAAAACTGTAATATTGTGAAATATTATTACAATTTGAAATAACTGTTTTCTGTTTGAATATATTTTATAAAGTAATTTATTCCTGTAATGGCAAAGCTGAATTTTCAGCATCATTACTCCAGTCTTCAGTGTCACATGATCCTTCAGAAATCAGAACTAAGGGGTACTTATACTATTATGATAGACAACAATCTTACGTTTGGGAGCAACGTAAGATTGCGTTTGTTTTTCAAATAAAGGTTTCCAAGTGATATCAGATTGTTTGCATTTTTTTTTTTATTACTTGCCCTGTAACCACATGAAACAAGAATGTAACAAGCACCACTTTAATTTACAGCCCGCAATGTCATACTTACCCTGTAACTACATGAAACAAAAGTGTATTTCCCCATGTATTAAAAAAGATTGCAATAGTTCTTTCTACTTTCCTTGAAACAACTTAATCAGTGTATGTTCTCGCTAAATTGCTCCCAAACATTGAGATTGTTGTCTATCATAATAGTATAATAGTATAAGTACCCCTTAGTTCTAAAATACTTACAGTATAAATAATTTGTTATTTTCCTGGTTGTTACCCCTTTATTCCCAAGACTTTACATATTGTTCCCCTATACTTACATGTAGGCCTGCTTACTTTATAGGTACACTATAATTATCGAAAGTTACGCTGTAAATTCGTTGTAATTACGCAGTGCTTTCCGGGCTGTAATCTAAAGCGTTACCATTTTGTGACTAACCAATGAATGGGATAGTTCTAGCAAGATCTAGCAAATATGAGCTTGATGAATATAAGTTGTTTGCACCAAATGAACCCACTTTCATTTGGCTTTAACTTAGCAATATTCTGCCTACATGTTAGAAACACAATGAGGTATTGCAAACCTGTTAAGTTGTTTGCTCCAAGTTGTTCAAGTAACGTTTGTAGGGTAGATTTTTTTTTGTCTTTAACAAAACTGCACCATGGATTTGTTTGTTGTTCCATGAGAGAATGATGAATAACTTAAGTCTGTGATTCTGTCTCGGATAAGGAGAGGTCAGAGAGTTGCTTTGCCAAGGCTACACATGAGCTTAAACAAACTTGCTGTGTTGATCTGTTTATACCTTGACTGTTCATCTACAACACAAAGGTTGCTGAGTTGATAACGAACTGGGCCTGGCAAGAATATTGTGCCTCATTATGAGGGAATTATTCCCATAGTGCTTTGTGGAAAATATTTGGTAGAATACCAACAATTAAATACAATTTTGTGAAGAAAATTTAAGCCATTATTTGATAGAAATCTTGTCCTCTTGCCTTATGCATATATTCAAATATACTTCATGAAGACGCATCAAGCCAGGTTTGACGTCATTTGTGCTGAATGGTATTGGTTCTAATGTGCCATATGGCCAATTGCGTTTGAATTTTATTTGAATATACAAAAATGCAAATGAGATATAAGAACTACAGCATAGTTTAAGATTTTCAGTCAATAATGACTTTTTATTCACTACAATTTTTTAAAAGAGAGTGTATTTTGTGTGTTCCACTGGTATTTCTGCAGCTATAGTTAGTTTTAGCAATCCAACTAACATGATATTTAAGAAGCCACTATAATGTTATTAGCCAATCTGGGTCATGAAAAATCCTGATTTGTTTGATAGTTGAATTTGATTGCAGACACTGTTTATGGGCTGAGCCGTGTCGATATGTGCAAAAGACTAATGAGAAAAAAGTGTGGTAGTATATGTCTGCGTGCATGTGTTTAGAGAGGGAAGATGGCTGGGGTATTAACTAACCTCGTGCACATAGAAGCCATTGTGCGCTTTGGATTTGGTGGCTAACCCAATCTGACGGCCTGGTTTAGAATAGGCCTGCAGGGAACCAAGTGTTTAAGGTAGAAATTTACAAGACTGTGTTGTTTCTTCATCCTATGCTAGCCCATATCTCTGGAGAGAGATGTTGAAGCCCTTCCACACCCCCCCACCACCCCCTCCATAAACGTCAGTCTCCTCAATCTCACATCCACTTCAGTAAATGTAAAAGTTGTGAAGTTCACAGAAGTTGGCAGCTATTTCCTCAACATTGTTTTATTTGACTGTAGTGATGTGAGAACTGGCTGAAAGTGTCATTCAGAGTTAAAATATTGTCAAGATTTATTGTTTTGGGCCTTTGATATTGAGATCAATGAATTAAATATGCTCACATTTGTTGTCTTCAAAGGGATGGTGGTGTGTTCGATCCCCTCATGCTCTGTCATTTTTGGGACATTTGTTAAACATGCATGATTATTGTCTCCCTGCTTCAGAGGTCAGCAGGTCAGACCCTGTAACTGGTTGGTATGAAGCTAAGCTATGCATCTTCAGTTTCAGAAAGCTTTGGGGTTCTGGGTAACTCCTTGATTTAAATTAGTAATCCTTGCACATGTGTACGTTGCTGATTTGCTAGTGGAAATGTGATTAATTGGAGAGACGCTTCCATTAGACTGCAATTAGATGTAGTAAGCATCTTTTTATATGTTAGTTTGTGTTACTTAAGGTGTGCATTTTTTTTTTTTTTTTTTTACAATAACAACAATAACAAAAGCACTATTAAAAAGACATCATGACAACTGATTGAAAGGTTTTGTTGACAGAAATATAACAGGGAAAAAAAAGATATTAAAGGGATAGTTCACCCAAAAAAATGAAATTTCTGTCATACTCACTCTCATGTCGTTCCAAATCCGTTAGACTTCTGTTCATCTTTGGAACACAAATGAATATCTTTTTAATGAAATCTGAGAGCTTTCTGTCCTTCCATTGACAGCTATGCAACTACCATTTTAACCCTTCAAAAAGTTCATAAAGAGATTGTAAAACTAATGCATGTGAATTGAGTGGTTTAGTCCAAATTTTCTGAAGAGACACAATTACTTTTATATGATGAACAGATTTAATTTAGGCTTTTATTCACATTTAAACATTCATCAACTCACACATCTATGTGGTAAACAGAAGCTCAAGCATGTTTGCTTGACGTGCGAGAACCAATGAGGTTCATTCTCGTGTGTTACGCAGCACGTTTGAGCTTCCGCAAGAGGTTTGTTCTCACATGCCAAGCAGGTTCAGTTGAGCTTCTGTTTATGTTCATTGATCAATGTTTATATAAAGCCTAAATTAAATCTGTTCATCATATAAAGCTATCATGTCTCTTCAGAAAATTGCACTAAACCGCTCAATTCATATGGATTATTAAAAATTGTTGTTCATTGTTAGTTCATGATATCTGCCCAATTAGCTAATGTTAGCTACTTGAACCTTGTAGTGTTATCAAAGAATTCAAATTTCCAATCATAATATGTTGCAAAGTGAAATCAGCTCCTCCTAAGTCAGAATTACATGGATCTGTGACTAGACTTTGTTCAAGCTAAAAAAAGAACATTAGGGTGTCTCATCACGAGTTCTCTTGCTCACACACTTTTTCTCTGCCTTTTATCTCACACCAGTGCTGTGCTGAGCTGAACATGACCCCGCAATAGACTGCCAGCTAAGCTTGATTATAGGATCTCTCTCTTATCTGGGGACTCCATAGGAAAAAGAGAGATGGCAGGAGTCAAAGAGAGAATGTATAGAAGAGTTTTGCAGTAATGTCCTTGTAGAGGTCAGGAAATTTTCAGAGCCGGTGTTTCAGAGAGCTGGTTTCTGCATTACAGCATGACAGACTGTAGAAGGTTTTGTTTGGGAATGTCCTGGGGAGGACAACTAGAGAGTTTCATCCTGAATCTGAAGAGAAATATACATTAGCTTGATTATGAATGAAATAATTCAAGTGGAATTCATGAACGTGAGATAAATACCTAGACAAGATTCACACAAATATGCTGACCAAACACACACAGACACTCCCACAGGGTCATGGAATTACGTGCTGCTTGGGAGTCAATGAAGGGGCAGACGGAATACTCAGTTCCGGGTGTTTTCCTGGGACAGGAAAAGAGGTTCACAGAATGTACAGAGCAGAGACTCTTGGAAGGAAGCATCCATTTGAAACATGCTGCTTTGTCTTTTGTTGTTAAGGAAAATATTAAGGAGATGCAGAGCTGTTCCCATTGACAGTAGCTTTGTTTTCACAGGCGGAACTCAGAGCCAAACAGTCATAACAGGCAGTTTTGGAACAATACCATCAGAGCCAATTCTTATCACACTGTTTTCTTGGCCTATATTGGCAGAGTATTTGACCTGTGAGTGCAGATGCTGGGCTCAAAGACTAATAATGCCTTTTTACAACTATTTATTTTGTTTTGCAGCAAGATTTAAGAAATATGAACCAAAATGCAATATGTCTGTCAGTGGATATGAGCACTTCGTAATGATTTGTTCTCTTGGACAGCAGAGGGAGTATGTTCAAAAAAAAATTGTGTAGCAAAGGCCATTGTTGCTGTGAACTACAATATATATATATATATATATATATAAAATACTACTAATAATAATTAGTAATTGCACATAGTTGTGTCTTGTTTTAATAAACAAAAAAAAATCATTCTATGAAATATATATACACACACACTGTATCACGGTACCATGCTTGAATTCATTGAGTTCCTGAGAGCAACCCATTCTTACACAAATGTTTGTAGAAGCAGTCTGCATGCCTAGGTGCTTGATTGTATACACCTGTGGCCATGGAAGTGATTGGAACACCTGAATTCAATGATTTGGAGGGGTGTCCCAATACTTTTGGCAATATAGTTTATGTATGTATATGGTGACACTTTACAAAAAGGTTTCATTAGTTAACTACTTTAGTTAATATGAACTAAAATGAACAATACCTCTATAGCATTTATTAGCATTTAATTGATTTATTTTTTAGGAATTCTCCAAATGCACATAGTGGTGGACACCTCCAGACAGCCCTCCTAAATACTGAAGCATTGCACTTAAAGGTCCAACTGATCTGTTCAGAGCCCACCCTGAAACCAAAATCCACTTTAGGGGGCTTTGATCAGCTAATCACCTTCCTGCTAGCCCTATTTGACCGCACATATCATGTGATGATGAGAGCTTTGCACCCTGATTTGAAGTCTTTTATTTTGCTGGCAGTTCAGAGGCCCAGAGGCACAGTGATTTAAAGATAATCTCATCCTCCTCGGCTTATATTGGCACACAGAACAGCTCTACTCTCTCTAATTTTTCCAAAACATATACATAAACAAAATCACTTTCTGCTCTTGACTGAATACGTTTTATAACTTTAATGGTAACAATTGATCTGTATTAATATTTACAATAAAGACTACAGAAATTAAGGTAACCAATGTAAACATTTACATTTGATTACTTTAATTTCTGTGGTATTTCTTACCTCAATAAAAACCCAGTTAACCTGAAAAACTTAGTTTCATAGCTCTCTTTATTCTATTGCATTTATTTGAGCTGTTTATATTTTATTACTGACTTTTTACTTTTTTTTTTATTTATTTTTTTTTACTTTTTTTAATGAAAATAAAACTTTGCATTGAAGAAAAGTAGATTTTTCTTTGTATGTTGTCCATTATAGTTCTTAGGAAGAAAATCGGAATCGGCAAAAATTGGTATCGGCAGATCACACTAACAAAAAATCGGAAATTGGAATCGGCCAAGAAAATTGCAGTCGGTGCATCTCTAGTTTTTAAAATAATTTATATAATATACTTTCATGAAAATAATATATTAATCATTTTATGAAAATTATAGCATATATATGTATATACTGTATTCATGTATGTGTGTGTTTGTGAAAATAATTATTTATTATATATTATATAATCATATATATATATATATATATATATATATATATATATATATAGATAGATAGATAGATAGATAGATAGATAGATATAGATATAGATATATATATATATAATACATATGTATGTGTGTGTGTGTGTGTGTGTGTGTGTGGATTTATAAATGTTGAAAAATGAAACATCTGTAATGTATATAAATGCCTTAAATTCTTTTTGGTTGTTCTCACGTTTGCTGTAAACCCATTTTTTTTTAGTAACGAGTTGGCAGTCGAGGCATCATTTTGTGGTTTGGTCCTCAGGGGACGCTTCCAATTAGACTCAAGTCAAACACTAATCAGATAAAAGCTTCCTCTCTGGTCCTGATTTCTAATAACCATTTGCATAGAGAGAAGACCATTTTAACAAATCAGAGGGCTTCAAAATGTGTCATTTTTGAGAATTACGCCATTTATTTTGCTTGAATTACTCCTCCTAATATGCAGGCACCAGTCCTTGAATCAGTCCGCTTTAAGGTTGAGCGATTCTGCGAGGACAAGGTCTTGATTTAACGTTCCCTCTGACGTTTTCTGCACCCGCACGCACATACAAACACACGTGCGCTTGTAGCATGCATGTTACTCATCTCTCTCGCTCTGCTCTCGGCCCGGCTCTCTACGTCCCAGCTGGAGCCTCATGACCTTTGACCCGTGTGCTATCTTGCGCTCAGCCGGCGTGTTTTTCTTGGCCATTCCCAGAGCGTTAGGTAGCCAAAAGTGAAGAAAATAGAGTGCAAGTGGGACCAAGCTGGTGTGTGCTGTCTGGAGGATGTTTGTGTGTGTGGGAGGGTGTGCGTCTGTGGCTGCGAATACTTTATATGTGTGTATGTCTTGTAAGTTTTGTTATGGATGCATATGGGTGCGCAGGAAGTGCTGTACCACTCTGATAATTTATGACCCCTTTTCCACAAGGGAGAGACTTAATTATCTGCTGAGCATGTGGTGTAAACCATCGTGGTTTGCTTTGATCGCGTACATCCGTGTCCAGAGGCTGTGACTAGGCTGGTGCGTCCTAGACAAGCGAGGATGTAACGGTTGCATCCGGGCAGCAGGGATTTGCTGACAGCTTTATTTCGGTTTGTGCGCCCCTGCTAAGCTCCTCGGAAATCTTTTCTCAACAACAACATGGCACCCTTGTGGTAACAGGTGCTTTAAAAGTTTGAATTCTCCCCCAAACCCCCCTTTGGAGCATATAAGAGGCGCATGTGTGAGGAGGTGGGGATTGATTGGTGAGCATGTGTGCATTTGGGGGGGCTGGGGGTCTAAATACTCAGATCTAATTATAATTTATAGCCAGAGAGTAAATGAGTTCAATTATGCTATAAAATCGACTGAGTGTAGAGAGAGAGTGATTTTACTGCCCAAAGGTTATTCGCTCATGGCTCAGGGGATTTAATTCAGTTTTCAGTGTCAAAGGTTTCTCCTAAAAATAGATGTGAATGAATCAATAGTTGACATACAGTAACAGTATATAGCTCTAATGTTATGTATAGCATTAGGGATACCCAATATATTGGTGGTAATTTTTTATGTAGAATAGGCCAATATATTTAAGCCAATAAACCCGATTTGGGACACCCCTGAGGCCAGTTGTTCAAAAGTTTAATCTGGATCAGAATGATCTGGATTTGGAAATCACACATTTTACTATCCAGGATCAGGTAATCCATCTTTCAAAGCAAAATTGTATTGGATCACCCTGATCCAGATACACACTTTTTCAGATTACCAAATCTGGATTACTAGTGCTCTACAGAGCCCCTAAAGATGGTGATGGAAAAAATTAGATGAAAAAAAAAATGCCAATGTTTTTGCTTTCTCCCAGAAAACTTTCGCATAGCGCTCACCCGAGAAACCTTGCATTCGCTCGCAAAGAACTTTTTTTTATATTTTTGTTTGATATTTACTGTTTGGGTATTATTTTATGACGCCAAAATCTCTTTTTTTACTTTACTGTAGGCTACCGAAAGGCTTAATAGGTATAATGTCCACTTCTAATTTATTACTTTAACAGTAAAACATGTGTGTGCATATTACATGATACAAATGTTGTATTTTTTGACCAGTTTTAAAGTTTTATTACATTTTTGTTCCTGAAATCCACCCTTCTGCTGGGATCAGTACAATCCTGATTAAATGGATCAAAGGTATTCCAATCTTACTACAATGTTTTGAACAGCACAAACTGATGATTTGATCCAGATCAAAACCAAGATTGGTTTCCTGTTTCTCAGGAGAAAATTCTTGGGACTAAAGAAAAACTCTCCATTTACTCTCCATTTTATCTCATTGCTGTCACTGAGAAACAACTGAGATATTAGAGATCTAATGTGTTGTTTTTCTTCTATCCTATGGGGAACCTTGACCTGCTTGGAATGTGGTCTGAATAAACTGCGGCTGGTTTTCTCTCGCCGTACCATCTCTGATTCCATAACTCTCTGTATCTCCTTTCTGGTACAAGATAGTTTAAATAAATGATGCCTTGTTCCACAATCAGCATTATACATTAAAACACAGACCTTCAGTAGTCTAAAAAGGGATGTCTTACTGTTTGTCATTGTTTCAAGAGATCTCCCATCTCTTTATCTGTTTCTCTCCTTTTCTTTTTGCTCCTCAAACAGTCTTTCCTCCATTAATTCATGTCCTCCAGATAATGTTCCCCGGGGTCCTGATTGTTGATTCATATTCACACAGCTCCTTTGGGACCCTGACTGGGATTTTAACCCTTTAAACCATGTGTTATTATATATTATGATCAAAAGCTTGGTTTCCTTAATAAGTCCAGAATAAGTAAACAGTGCTTCTATTTCCACACTCACAAAGGTCTTGATCGGTCAATGCAGTGTAAATCAGGTTAACCGAACTATACTGCGCCTTTACAAAAACAGAATCTAGTTATTGGTCGATTGAGAGCAAATATGTGACTTTAACCTTGGATTTTGGCGGCTTACACAGTTGTCAGCTATCAATTGGCTGGCATTTACTGTGATTTCTGTGGTCATAAAAATGTGTGTGAGTCACCTTCTACAATCTGCTGCATGTGTTCGCACAGGACTAATTCAATATGGCTTCCATTAGACAGATTGGAGGGGTTCTGCTGAAGTGTTTTTCAAGGCCTTAACACTAAGCAGAACTCTCAAGGGAGGTGCTTTTTCTCTCCCTTCCCCCCATTTTAGCCTTCTAATCACCTTTTTTCTTCTATTTTCCCCCTTTCTCTGTCTTTCTCTCTTTCTTTCCTCCTCTCTCTAAATTTGCATCATATAAGTGAATCTTGAGCAGCATTTGTGCCTGTGACCTTTCTCTCAACCTTGTCAAAGTATGGATTCATACTATGTGATATTTAACTTCCTTTACTATACAACTAACTGTAGAAATACAAAATAATTTGACATCTTGAAATTTGAGCTAGGCTTTATATATAGAACTTTAATAATATGCTAGCAATGATTATATGTTTGTGATTTATTAAAATTAATCAACATTGTGAATATAAGGATTGTTAATATCACAAACAGCTTTAGAGTTGGTAAGTTTGATTGATTTCCATGAATAAGTTCAATCTGTCGGTTTTAGTGAATCAGTTCAACAATTAATTTGCTTAATGACTCGGAAATGTTCAACAAAGTCTCTGTGTGGCATTTTGTAACTGAATGTTGTTTTAACATTTTGAAAAAAAAAAAAATTAAATTAGATTATATAATGTATTTTATATATATATATATATATATATATATATATATATATATATACACACATATACATTGCTGGTCAGAATTATTGGCACCCTTGGTAAATATGTTTTTGTTTTATCCTTTTTTTGTTTTTGTTTATGTTACATTGTTTATCCCTTTGATCTTTAATTAATAAAATTAGCAAAAATCTAACCTTTCATTGAAGGAAAGGAATTGAAAGTGGGGGGAAAATCACATTATGGAATAAAGGTTTTTTCTCCAAAACACGTTGGCCGCAATTATTGGCACCCTTTTATTCAATACTTTTTGCAACCTCCTTTTGCCAAGATAACAGCTCTGAGTTTTCTCCTATAATGCCTGATGAGTTTGGAGAACACCTGACAAGAGTCCTCTCCAGATCCTTCAGATTCCCAGCTCCATGCTGGTGCTTCTTCTCTTCAGTTCACCTCACACATTTTCTTTAGGGTTCAGGTCAGGGAACTGGGATGGCCATGGCAGAAGCTTCATTTTGTGCTCAGAGACACAAGTTTGTGTTGGTTTTGATGTTTGTTTTGGATCATTGTTCTGATGGAAGATCCAACCACGGCCAGTTATTGGATTTCTAGCAGAAGCAGTCAGGTTTCGATTTTTTATCTGTTGGTATTTGATAGAATCCATGATACCATGTATCTGAACAAGATGTCCAGCAGAAAAATAGGCCCAACATTAAAAATCCAGTGTTATATTTAACTGTGAACATGGGGTACTTTTTATCCATGTGTGCACCTGGTCCATCTGGTGGGTTTGCTGCCAAAAGCTCTTTTTTTAGTTTCATCTGACCATAGTAGCTGGTCCCTTTTGAAGTTCCAGTCGTGTCTGACAACTGAATGTGCTAGAGTTTGTTTCTGGATGAGCAAGGAGGATTTTTCTTGAAAGCCTCCCGAACAACTTGTGGTGATGTAGGTGCTGTTTGATAATTTTTTTTAGGCTTTCTGAGACTCAAGACTCAACTAATCTCTGCAATTCTCCAGCTGTGATCCTTGGAGAGTCTTTGGCCACTCAAACTCTCCTCCTCACTGCGCATTAGGACGATTTAGACACACGTCCTCTTCCAGGCAGATTTGTAACATCTATAGTTGATTGGAACTTAATTATTGCCCTGATGGTGGAAAAGGGGATTTTCAATGCTTTAGCTATTTTCTTACAGCCACTTTCTATTTTGTGAAGCTCAACAATCTTTTGCTGCACATCAGAACTATATTCTTTGGTTTTTCTCATTGTGATGAATGATTAAGGGAATTTGGCCTTTGTGTTTCCTCATGTTTATACTCCTGTGGAACAGGAAGTCATGGCTGGACAATATCATGTTCATGATCACCCTGGTGTGCTAAAAAAGTGTAAATATGAATGGGAATATACTTCAGAGATATTTTATTTATAAAACATTCTAGGGGTGCCAATAATTGTGGCCGTGTTTTGGAGAAAAACATTTATTTCATAATGTGACCCCCACTTTCAATTATTTTCCTTCAATGAAAGGTTAGATTTTTGCTAATTTTATTAAAGATCAAAAGGATAAACAATGCAGATTTATTTTTACTTTGATCATATTTACCAAGGGTGCCAATAATTCTGACCACCACTGTATATATATTAATTATTATTAATAAGAGTTTTACTGTAACATTTTGAAGATATTTTATATTATATTATATATTCTTTTGGAATACCATCAAAGGTCTGAAAAATGTATTTAGCTATCTTGCTCAACCCTACGTAGTTTGAAGTACTTTATATTTTATATACAATTTTTACATTTATATTATTTCTAAATTGTTCATTATTGTATCATTAAGATGGTCTGTGCAGTAGGTCGCTATGTTGTAAGCCCACATCAAAGGGCATTTCACAAAAGCAGAGCTTTAGTTGTGAAATCGAGTTTCATATTGAGACTTATTAAAGTAATTTATGTCACAGTCAAGGAGCAGAGAAACAACCCACAATGCCTGGAAACCTCTCAGACACACTTGCAACTCAATGACCAGCCCTTGAACTGACCTCACAGGTTACAGTAGGTGGTCCCATGACTCCTGGAAACTTAAAGTTCTGTTGTTGTAGTAGAAAACCGAGAGGAATTCCAGGAATGAAGTGAGTATGAATCTCAAAAGTTGGTTGGTAGACATTTTTCTTTTCTGTGGTAATACTATGGGAACAAGGTCAAGGGATGTGGTTTTAAATGATTTCCATCTTTCATGGGCCCCCGCCATGGGGTGGTGATAAGACTTGAGTCATTAGCTACATGAGATAGGAAAACGATGTAGAACTGACCTGCTCGCTCTATACTTTGGTCTGTGTTCTCTGGGTTCGGGTAATTGATTTCAGGCCTCAGATGTTTGTTTTTTTCGCATGGAGCTTAAATTTGACTCTTCCAAAAGTCTTTTTTTCCTGCATTCAGTAACATGTAGTTGGGAAATAGTTATTGTTAGCATTATTGTTTTCATTTGTTTCTGAAACGTTGTTTCTGGAAATGTTTGGCACTGAACATTCAGAAACATGTCTAGTTTCTGCTTAACAGATCATGTTTAATTGATTCATCCCAGTGATTTGAATCTTTGCAGTCAGTTCACTAAAATGTGTTCACTGAATCATGCAGTGGCCTTTCTTCAGGTTACATCACCAGTATTTTTTCTTTTCTTTTTTTCTGATGAATCATTCAATCGGCTAATTGAAAAAGAAACTGACTGGAACAAATTGTATGATCATTCTTTTTTTGGTTTTTACAAAATGGTTTAGAGACTGCAGAAAGAGTGTTTAGCATCTTTTAGCATCAAAATAAATCTATATTTTCCCCCCTCCATTTTCCATTTAGGCATGACTGTTGGCAAGCTATAGAAAAAAAAAGCCACAACAATAGCATAAATACTACTTTCAATGACGTCTTTGTTACATTTTTTGCCCATTCGTAATTTGTTTGCCTTCTTTCTGTCCTTGTTTTGAATAAGACTCACAAACTGACCAAACATCATGCCTTCTCTTGTTCAGACAGATGGAATGAAAATAACTCATTTGCTAAAAAGATTCATAATGGAATCAGGAAAAGATTTTATTATATTCATTGTGATGAATCAGATGCTTTAGGGTTTGTCACCAACATTGTGTTCCCATAATTCTCTCCTGCTTTTAACTTTTCACACAGTTTCCATTGCAATGCTCAAATGAACCATAATCTGAACTCACATGGCACTGAAATCGGTTTGATGTTTCACCCCAAACTTAGAAAGCAAGCATGAGTTTGTATGTATGGAGATGAAGCCAACATGTTACAGCTATCCACAGTTTAATGAGGTCAGGCAGAGCCCCTGACCCTTTGACTAAAGCAAGTGACATCATGCCTCAGGATATCCCCCTTCCTAATTGAATTTATTTGCTCCTATGAAAAGAGATGAGCGGAGGCCACAGAAGTTTGTGTATGTGTTTTATTTAAAGATAACAGGTGGTCTCTCATTGTCTGGCTATGTGGCATTTGTCACAGTCCAAATGAACAGCTCATTTTAGATGTAGTGAAAGGATTGCGTTTGCAGCTTAGCAGCCAGGGGTCAGGGGTCGACGTGGCGGCTGACAAAGAACTGGATGACATTTTGCAGACCTATGACCTTGATCCTTAAAAGGTCCATGGGCCATGACCGGAGGCAGTGTGTGTACCTCTGCAGGTGGAGTGTGTAAAGTTAGTTAGTAAAGTTAGTTAGACACTGCAGAATAAATCATCTGATCAAATTAGCATCAGATTTATAATTAAAAAATGAAGCATTCAGTCTGACTCCATTCTGCTATTTAACCTTTCATGATTCAGTAAACTCCCGATGGATACAGTCAATGTGGCAATTCATATAGTGAACAGTTACAAAAGAAAACATAGTGTGATAATAGAATTCGGTTTTGTGTCATCCAACCCATGTTTTTCATGTTTGAGGACATATGCTGAAATCTAAACCATGTCTGATCAACTGTTTGTCAGCCATGGTTGAAATTTGTGACAGGAAAAGCAGGACTCTGCTGTAATCAATGCCAAATGTGACTGTCAGCGTACTTCCTCTCACAAAGTGGCTTTATGCTTCATGGATACTTGTATGTAATTTGTAAACTTACAGGCGAGTGTGTCTCCCTTCATGATGCTGGTGATTTACCCTGTGGAAGGAATTATTTATAACAATGACAAATCTTGCTGTTATAGTCTGGGTGTCTGGAACCTCAAGGTCACCAACTTTGCCAAGCTCTTGGTTTTGTTTATAATCTTTTTTAAAGAGATAGTTCACCCACCACCCAAAAAAAATCATCATTTATTTACCCTCATGTCGTTCTAAACCTGTATTACATTTCTTTTGTGGAACACATAAAAATTGAGACATTTGAAAAATGTTTTAGCATATTTTGTCCATACAATGAAAGTCAATGGGGTCGAATGTTATTTGTTCATTGACTTTCATTGTATGCATAAAAATAGTTGAAACATTCTTCAAAATATCCTTTTTTTTGTGTGTGTGTTCCACAGAAGAAAAGAAAGTCATGACATGAGGATGAGTAAATGATGACAGAATTTTTATTTTTGTGTGAACTGTCCCTTTAAGAAGAGTTGTGGTCTAGAAGATAATGCACTTGCTCTCTACAGTCCTGCAAATAAAGGCCAAAAAGTCTAACAGATGCTGTAATGCTACAAAAAACTGACATCCACATAACCTTTTTTCATTTCTTCTCTTGGGGTTCAGAATGATTTACCTGATGCCTGCATACCTTAATAACTCAATAAGCTTAAAGACTCCTGGTGCTCTGTGTGTTTAAGTTAAAGTGATACCGTATGGAGCACAGGTCCAATGTTTGGGGGAGAGCACAGTTTGTCTGCCCATGTTTACGAGGCTTTGACAGCTCATGCTTATCCACTGAACTCCCCAGACCCGAGAGGATGTTGAGTTTTAGCTCCGCCCCTTTCTTACCCCCCCTTCCCTTCCTGCTCTTACCCGACCCATCCTCCCTCATCCCAAAGAGCTGCTGTGAGGCATATGACTGAGATACTGCCGTCACAGTGGCGACTGCATTGAAAGGCTTTGTAGGTTATCTATTAGAGTCAGTTTATGCTGGTCTAATGTTGTTTGGGTTTTGGGCGGCTGTGTAATCAAGACCACACCATCCGAGAGGAGATGGAGAGTGGGGAAGCTGGGATGATGATGCCATGTTTCTTCCATTCTTTCCTTCCCTCTCCCTTGTTTTTTCCCCTCTATCCTCATTCCCTCTTCCTTAGGGCTGGGATCACTTAGTGTAAGAGTGTTGAGATGTGAGTTTTGTGCCATTCAAGGTCAGAGGTGGGGGGATGTATGGAAGGAGGAGGCAGCGTTCTTCTAGTTTCTGGCCTGCACTTTGTCAGCATCACTGAGGTAATATCAATAAATCAATGGGCTTGTACTCATATTATGGGCAGGAAATGATTATAAACTACCGTGTGCTTCAAGTTTAAGCAATGTTTTCATTGAACTAGGTTTTTTAATCCCAGTAGAACATGTTCCTACAGTAGATCAACATCCATATTGTCATCAAGACATTTATATCAACCAATCAGAACTTCAACCCTAAAATCACAATGGCTGCTTGTGAAGTTTAGTGAAGCTACTATTGACAATTTGGTTGTTGGGTCAGTGAAATGACGTGTTCAACATATGCTATTGTTCAAAAGTTTGGCTGAGTACATTTTTTTAATGGTTTTGGTTAATCAAACCGTAAAAACGATAATATGTGAAATATTTTTACAATTTAAAAGAACTGTTTTCTATTTTAATACATTGTAAAATGTAATTTATTCCTGTGATGGCAAAGCTGAATTTTCATCGGTCTTCAGTGTCACATGACCCTTCAGAAATCATTCTAATATGCTGATTTGTTCCTCAAGAAACATTTATTATTCTTATTATCAATGTTGAAAACAGTTGTCCTGCTTAATATTTTTGTGGAAACCATGATACATTTTTTTCAGGGTTTCTTTAATGAATAGAAAGCTCCAAAGAACATTATTTGTTTGAAATATATATCTTTTGTAACATTATAAATGTCTGATCAATTTATAATGATCGATTCGATCTCTTGAATAAGTAGTAATGAAGTGTAGAAGTGCTGTAATCAGTGTGCTTGTATAGATGGGTGTGCGTGCTATCCCCGGCCAGACCCGATGAGGAAACCCTAGCCAGATCTGGGCTCTTGCCTCTCTCACATTCATTAGAGGCCTAGCGGGGATGCTAATCAGCCTACATTTAACAGGATTGGTCCCCAGGCTCCATCAGAACAATCACATGAATCCACTTTACAATGCCTGGGATAGTAAGGTAGATGTGGTCGGGTTCATTTTAGGATACATTGTTAACAATTCATTCAAAAGACAAGTGAACTTATAAGAGGAAAAATCAAGTGTTTTCTTCCAATGCATTCTGACTTTGCCAGAAATTTGAAAACAGGCAGAAAATATCTTGTAAAATACCCTGTGATGTTCCAGTGAGTACATTGCCCCCTAAACAGAGCTCACGACCGTTTCCAAACCTCAGTTGCCAAAGTAGAGGAATGAATTATGTATAACATGTTTGTGCTTTTCTCGTCTGCGTACATACTTCTGCCATGAAATACAAATTGGAAGCAACCAACAAGCATTGCATACACTTCAAAAGCATACACAAGTCTGAAACGAAGACCCAGGCCAGATCCCACAAACTTGTAAAAGGAAAATAAGACTCTTGTGGCATCTTGCAAAAGCTGCTGGGAGGAAAAACATCCACACTGTACCCTTCCTTCATTGTAAAACCACTAAAATACAGCCTTTTATATTCTCTGTAGTGATGCATAACTCAGGGCCTCGAAGCGAGATGCTCTTGCCCATAAATTTTCTTAAAGGTGCAACATGTTACACAAACAGCACTGAGTGGAGTTTGCCAGTGTGGTTTGCAGTTGTTGAGACATAGAGCCATTGAGAAAGAGAAGTGGTTGTCTGCTCTCATCTGTTGCCAGTTTAGAGAACGTTCTGGATTGTCCCTGGTCCATCACTGTCCTGCTTAATTACAGCTGTCTCTACACATGGAAATTAAATTTGAATGGCAATGTGTTCTGGAAGTAATAAATTTTCATTCATAAAAGAGTCTGGAAGCATTTCTCATTCTTATTTGGTTTGTGTTATGCTTTTGTTTCCCAGCTTACTCAGCGTATTTTAGAAACTTTGCATATTTTAGACATTTTTGGGTTTCAAGTTAACACTTGACAAGTTGCAAAAGTAGACTTCAATGATTTGTATGGATTTGTTAGAATATTAATGTTTTCTTCCTTCTCCATAACTCTGTGGCCACACATGTAAAATATTCCTCACATTAAACCACCAAAGAGAAAATATAAGGGATGTCTACTGTGTATAGTATATAAATATAGGTTCTATTGCATTATGTACCATATAGTACAGTACTTGCAGTGGGTTCTAATGGCACAATGGTTGTATTTCCTATCATAGAAGAAATGCAGCAGAGTAACTAAACAGTTGGTGTAAATAAAAACCTTGTTGCTTTTACATATTTTAGTATCATTATTATTCCAAAACTGTCCGATTAAAGGTGCAATATGTAAGATTTTGTAGTAAAATATCCAAAAACCACTAGTGTTATATATTTTGTTCACTTGAGTACTTACAATATCCCAAATGTTTCCAACTATTTGTAAATCGTGAGAAAATTGCAATTTTAACCAAGGCTCCGGGATGTGCGAGGAGTCGCTTGTCAATTGCATCATACCTGCGTTACCCTCGGTCTGCCTCGGTTTCCGGTTTTATTTTGTAGAAACCATGGAAACCTCAAAGACGCTTTAATACATTACATGTTTTAATAGACAAGGGAACAACTGTTTTGATATATTTATAGACGGAAAACTAATTGTTGTTATATAGCTCAACACGTTTAGTCTTATTGTTTAAATCTAAATTTCTTGATTTTTTTTTTTTTTTTTTTGGCGAGTACCGTGCTTTTACCATGCCTCAGAGAAAAACACTATTTTGTCAAGTAGCTAACATAGCATAATCAGATGCAGCTTTATTTTAGTAACAGTAATACAGAATTTTCTCCATCATACAATACGTTTTAAAATGAATTGCATGCCATTTATCAACATAAGCCATCCAGTATTTAATATGATATTCTAAAATCGATCTAGCTTACTGAAGTGTGCAACAAGCCACCAAGTGAATGCACAGAGTAACATTATAACATCATTTTCAACACTCTCAAATGTATCTAATATGATAAACAGAGCTGCGTTACCTCATACTCATGACCAGAAAAGCGGAAGCGGCGCCGGCAACTGTGTCATAATAAAAGTTCCGCTGCTCGTGAGGCGTGTGTTGCGCAATCGCTCCAGCGGCCTCGTTCAGCTCCCACAACACTCGGTCCTGCTCTGCTTCATACTACAATAACATTAATAATCTCATCCATGAACATGATTTCTTCCCGAGTCCTATCCCTATTCTTTTGCACCGTCCGTTGAGGTGAAGACCACATGTCCCAAGATTCCACTCTCAAACTTGGCATCATAAAGCTACGTCTTTGATTTGAATAGGCCTCTAGCGACCTCTAGCGGACAGAAATCCTACATACTGCACCTTTAAGAAAACACCATCATTGCAGTACATTTCTTGTAATGGTCTGGGAATGTAACACATTTTTGATGGGTATTTATTCTAATAACTACCCTTAAAAGAGTGAATCATGTGCATAGCGTTATTAGAAGGTAATGATCAAAAGTCCACTTGCACTAATCAATGAATAGTCCATGTGCGTTGCAGTCAGCTATTTACCAGTAAAGCATTAATGAACAGTATGGTCTGCTGACTCATGTCTGGATCAAAGAACAGCTACAGGTTTGCTCCAATATAACCACCTCGCTTTCACCACTTCTTACAATAGACCTCATATTTTAGCAGTAGCATATGAGTGCCAGACCAACTTCCTCTTTGAACTGCCATTTGCCATAGTGTGGGAGGTTCTGGTTCCGTCTGGCCTTCATAACACCATATGTCTCTGAAAGGCTCCCATTTATGAATAAGACCCATTAATAAAGTGGTTTGTCTGGTTTTAATTTTCTCTGTGGTGGTTAATGATATATCGAATAGGATTTTTTAAATTCTATTCTATTCTATTTTATTGAAAGTTGAGCGGTCTGATTCTATCTGGCCTTCATAACACCATATGTAAGTTAAAGGCTCCCATTAATTAATAAGACTAGTGATGGTTAGTTTGTTTTTACATTCTCTCTGTGGTGGTAAATGATATGTTGAATAGGAAGAGTTAGGGTTTTGATTTATGAGCTGTATTGATCTTAATCCATTATTCATGTTGCCAAGGGAAAATATTTAAATTACCAATCCAATCCATATTTACTGAGTCCAGACCCTTCCCTGAAGGGGGAAAAAACTCGGCAGATCTATGTTTAATCATTACTTTTTGTAAATATATTTAAATATTGATCTAAAGATCAATAATGTCTAAAACTGTAAATTCTGCAAAGTAGACCATTTTTGTAGACTCTATGATTTTCTCCCTAGAAGAAGATATTAAAGAATATTTCAACTGTTTTTGTCTATACATTGAAAGCCAATGAGTCCAATGTTATTTTGGACCCCATTGATTGTCACTGTATGGACAAAAACAGTTCCATATAGCAATATCTACAGGATTATATCAGTACAATACAGATTTAGAACAAAATGATAATGAGTAAATGATGACAGAACTTTAATTTTTTGGCTGAACTATCCCTTTAAATAAATAAGTTGCTGTGCCTCACAAATGCTCAAACTCAATTCAAAGATCTTCAAATGTAGTTCTCACTGTCTGGATTCTTAATCCAGATTTAAGCATAGGTCTATTAGATTTAAACTGTGACATATACATGAGAGTGTTTGGAAATGATTTCATCTTGAATCAAACATACTGCCCCTCACAACCTTTTTGAAAAGGATCGGCAGAAAGGTCACGGTGAAAGAAAGGACATCTAGAGATTAGCTCTCAATTAATCACATCCAAAGCACTGCTGCTTATCTTGATATAGACCTGAGACATTGTAGTAGTGGATTTCCTCCATTTCTTTGACTTATTCTAACCCCTGCGATTTTTAAAAGAGGCAGATTCCCTTGGGAATGAAAGGAGAAATCGGAGATTAACCAGGTGATCTTAAATTACAGATATCAAGGTTGTGTGCATTAGCGAGAAACTCTTTAAGTTTGCTGAGCCTTGTAAAAATAACACAAATTTGTCTGTTGGACAAGCAGTGACCTGTAATAGATCTGTTGTCTTATCTGAAATTGTTTATATGCGCCTGTGTTTGGGTCAGTGGGTTCATGTGCATTTGAAACTGATGCCTTCAGTATTTAAAAAGGAAAAAAATGTTTCATGTTAAAAATGCAGATAAATTACAGCATCAGCCTCTTGACATTGGATGCTAGCAAAAGATAAACTCAAAGATTAATAATTTAGACCACATGTTTGAGACTGTAAGCAATGTAATAACAAACCATTTATTGCACTTGTAAAAATGCAGTCACCCTGGGGAGATCTCAGGCAATTTTGTTGTGTTGTTTGCTATGTAAAATTTATGTACATAGACATTTGTCAGCTTGAAATATCTGAAAAAACTATTGGAATTTAGGAAGTTCAAACTGGTTTGACCATGTACAGTATAATGCAATCACTCACCAGTGGTATTATATATATTTATGTATATTTATAGATCTTGTTTACTGCTTGTGAAGTTGTTGAGAGAGTTTGAAAAAGAAATCTAACTGAATGTCCTCCACACAAATTCTGCTGTATGTGTTTTGTACTTTGTCCTTGTCCTGGATGTTATTGCACATTAGATGCTGTGATAAATTCGGTTATGTATGTCAAGATTAATATGAACTGCTGTTTCATGACTCATGATTTATTGTGGCAGTTTTTGAGAGGTTTTAACGGAAAACATCTACTGTACCACATGATCATACAGTACCCTTCAATTACAGTTTTTCTCCTCTAATCAGAGTTCATCTGGTTAGTTATGGCAGAGTTCAGCCTCCTGAGAGGTCTGCAATCCAAGAAAGCCATGAATTACGGCATATGGTGTTAAGTCCTATTTTCCGGGAGCATTTGTCCCATGTGTAGCTCTGGATAGGGAATGGATGAGTCTCTACGGAAGAGCAAGAGTTATTGCAATACTTTTGCACAAGTCTCTGATTTAACTAGAGAGTTTGGTAATACCAGAAAGACTAAGTGGTGTTTGAAAGTTCTAGTTGGTTGTCGTGGGCTGAATGTGTCTCGACACTATTGATCTGCTGTGAAAAGCATGGCGAGTTAGTGATTTGTTTCTTGAGAAACCCTCAGTGTCTGTTGTTTAATTTATTGATGAATAAGGGATGGAGTGATGCAGATGGGAATTCTGGTCAGGACTGTCAGATTGATTGATTTCAGAATAGAAGATGGATTCTTGCACGTGTGCAGAAATGCTATACAGCTTTACATTTAATTGGCATCGATGAGTGTGCAGAAAATCTTGGCGACCCACTTTCAGTCTGCAAACTTGCTGACCTTTTTTTCATTTTGAAGTGTAAACTCTATCCTGAGGATGTTTGGCTGATTATTATGTATAATTAATTTTTATTTATTATTTAATTATCTGTGTAATTGTTAAGAAATTATATATATATATATATATACACACACTACCAGTCAAAAGTTTGGAATCATTAAGATTTTTCATGTTTTTAAAAGAAGTTTGGTCTGCTCACCAAGGCTGCATTTATTTAATTAAAAATACAGTAAAAACAGTAATATTGTGAAATATTATTACAATTTGAAATAACTGTTTTCTGTTTGAATATATTTTATAAAGTAATTTATTTCTGTGATCAAAGCTGAATTGTCAGCATCATTACTCCAGTCTTCAGTGTCACATGATCCTTCAGAAATCATTCTAATATGCTGATCATTTGTTTATTATTTAACTATTTACTACAAAAATAAAATGCACAATATATATTGTGTTTGTATATGTGTATGTGTATGTATGTGTGTGTGTGTATGTATATATATATATATATATTTTTTTTTTAAATTATTTTGTATTATATACACAATAAATAAATAATATAAATGATATATAATTATATATGTAATTGAATATATATATGTGTGTGTGTGTGTGTGTGTGTGTGTGTATGTTCTATTTATCTATTTACTTACTTAGTTTTGCAGTTTTGCTGGGAAAATTACGAGCACATTTTTTCTTTCGTAATTTTCCCAGCAAAACAGCATACAGATATTGTGCACTGGCAGAGAGTGTGAAGAATGGATGTGCTGCTTTCATTCCCCTGTCAGTATCAACTCTTTCGCTGCAGATAAGACCTCTACCTCTCAGCACCCAGAGGGCCCGACATCTCACCGGGCCCCTTAATGCTTTTCTCACCTGCGCTCTGTTTATTGGAGAAGGTTTCTTTCACCCTCCCAACCTCCCAAACACACACATTGAGTTGAACCTGCTAGACCTTCATGCCCCATTACCTCATACACCTGATCAAATCATCCATAGCTGCCTTGAATCTTATTGGATTTCTTTTTTTTTTCCTTTAATGCAGTATAAATGATTGACTCTAGTCTACTCTGGAAAATGGGGGTGGTGTAGAGGTCATGCTCATCAGGTGGGCTAGGCTTGTTTCTATCAGCGCCCTGAGAGCGAGGTCTGGCTACCACAGCGTCCCAAGACGAATCATTATCGCAGGTGCTTAATCCCAGCCACTTTACCCAAATATCCCAAGAACACAGGCAAACATGGGGCTTTGATTTGTCAGAAAGATAGTATTTCAACACACATAATCCCAACAGGAAATAATAGCGATAATGGTATAAACAGATGGAAAAAAAATTGACCACTGCAGAGCAGAATGTGAGCAGTGGTGGTCTCATTTGGGTCGAGATCTGGCTCCATCACCGTAATAGAAATTCACCTGTTGGTCTATTGCTGCACACATGAGCCATTCCTGTCATACCAGAACACCACCACCCTTCCAAAACAGTACATAAAATACACATGGGAATGCATTGTGAAATGTGGACAGCATTCTCTGAGCAGGTGCTTTGATTTTGATTTAATAATTGAACCTCAAGATGCAGTTTTCCCATATCAGATTTTAAAAGTAACTTGCTCTTCCATGCCAATATCAAGTGGAGATGCAATAATGGAAAAAGAGCGGGGCGGGGGGAATCCATTCTTGTTACCGTAAAGCATCCAGATGTTTTACTTTTTGACTTTATTGTAATTCCTTTTATTCTCAATACTGTAATACTGCGTTTTTAAATCCGTTAATTTACAAAACAGTACAACAAAAACTATCATGACATAAATATTTTCAATTTATATTATTTATAGAAATATGCATAAGATTTTAGCAATATAGTAAAATAAGAAGTTTTATATTATTTATATTATATTTAGAGTATTTATATTTGTTTTTTTGCATTATTGTAATGAAGTTTTTTTTATTTAAAATTGATTTGTTTAAATTAAGGGCAGTATAACAATTATATCATGGTATTATATCAAATTTATTTTCAGTAATGAGAATGAGATTTTTGCAGTGCATTAATGTTTTTTTATTTATTTATTTTGTATTCACATCTACAATTAATTAATTCATTCATTCATTTTATTTAATTTTTTATATTTACATCTACAAATTAAAGGCAGTATAACAACAAAAAAAAAAAAAAAAAAATGATAATCAAGAAATGTTACAATTTATAATTTTTCATAATAACCAGAACAAAAAATTTTCCTCCAGTTCTGAATATTTAGGTAAATTGTGCTTTTAACAGCTGGCAACTGGACAGGACAATCATCTTGCGGATTTTATACATCCTGTTTTTACAAAATATTGTTATTGGAATGGATATGGGGAAAAAAACATCAGGATCCATGAAGAAAAGTTGCCTGACCTTGGCATTTTAGCCAGATTTCACATCCTCTAGAATGCATTAAAAAAAAACAGTTTTTTGCAGTCCTCATAAATGGCAGCAAGCAACGTTATGAAACGTCTTCCACAGCCAACCGTATTAAATATTTGCAGGCCCGGCAGACTCAAAGGTCATTTCCCTTTAATGTTTTGCAAGGAGCCCTTTGTTGTGTTACAGGCACTAGGGTCTACAGGTCGTTATGAAGTTGATGAATGGGAAGTTTTGTGGACCACCAGAGTAATTTTGTTTACAGAGAGCGTCATGGTGGGAGAGGGGTCATCGCATAAAGCAGAGTTGAGGGTTCGTGACCTCAACCTTTCCGGTAGCAGGAGCCCTGTTGAGTGAGAGCCTGAGATGCTTAAGTTCTGTACAGCTTCTCTCCTCTGTTTCTACCATGTCAGGACTGTAATGTGAATCAGCTGTACAGCTGCAGTTATATGGCCGTGACAATAAGAAGATTATCTGTGGTGTTGTGTGCAAAAATGTGATTGCGGTTTCTTTTAACTATTCACTGTATTATGAGCTCAACTGATTTACTAGCTTCAAAATAGCAATTTCCATAAACTATAATTCTTCATTTCACGGCCCTCTGAAATGCTTGATTCTGATTGGTCAGTTGCTGTTAAATATTTTTTTGTATAATGACCATTAATCTGTATCATTACCAGGCAACCATGTTTCTTGTCTCTTGTATCATTCTGTAGTCTTTTTCTTCTACATAATGAAAAAAAATGTCATTGTGAAAATGTATTAATTCCATTTATTTACTTATAGTGTTTGATAAGTATGAGCTGTGTAATAAGGAGGATAACACACAGTTAGCCGGTCATTATCGCAAAATAAACCCCTTCAGGGTGATACGAGTCTCCTGATCCCCCTGTCTGGGTTTATATTGTGATAATGACCAGCTGAATGTATGTTATCCTTTACTTAATATCTTCGTAATGATTATATATGAACTGCTGGAGTAGATTTTGGTAGGAAAACGTAAATTGAAACAGATTTTTCCTATTTGTCTAGTTCATTCTAGTTAGTATGAACTTGACCTTATCTGATTAAAAAATTACATGGGTTTTCACAAGTTTCCAGCTAATGGACAGTTTCGTTCTTCTCTAAAAATCAAGCTCTCACATGCAAAGTGTTCTTTTTTTTTAATGAATAATAAGAACAGCATTTATTTGAAATATAAATCTTTTGTAACAATAATGCATCCTTGCTGAATAAAAACATATAAATAAATACTTACTTTTTAATACTGACTTCTTCTTTTGCATCATAAAAATTGTGTTTGTCCCGATCCAGACTGTCTCTTACACATTTTCAGATTGCTTTCCACCCTTTAAGTTGGTCATATCACCAACATATCATTGAGGTGCTGTACAAAAGCCAGTGCACAAAGAGGGCAAGATGCCCAGACAAACAAAGGCTTTTATGATTTATGGAAGCATAGAAAAAAGAGATCCTAGACATTTTCCCTTTCCTAGCCTTCAGCAACTACAGTCCCTAAGTTCTCCTGAGAATATCTGAAATTCTCTCAATAACATTTGTCCCTTGTGAATACAGTGTTTTCAGTACTGTATGGCTGCATATGGTATGCATTTGATGAATCTACGCTTCTGTCCTCACATTAATGCCGCCATAAATTGGCTAAAGCCCTTTCCGAACACAAGGCCAGATTTTTCCACCTATGGCGTCTTTCATTACAAGAAGCCCAATAGCTTCAACCAGATACCTCCACCTCATCACTCCTTGGAGTCTCCATCTCTCAGCAAGAGTGTCCCTCTTTCCTTAGACGTTTACCCTAAGGAAAGAGGGCAGGGATTGTGAATCGTATACGGGGAGACACTTTTCATCCCTGCTGCTCTCCCTCCTTCTCTTTCTGCCTTCTCTTGTTTTCCCACTCCACTGTGAGAGATTGATGAGACAGGTGCAGCCAAGAACAGACCGGCTGGCAGTAAATCCATGGTACAATCAGCTTGAGGAGGGAGAGAGAAAGAAAGAAATTACAAAGGGATGGGGATTTATGTCTGGAGTGTCTTGGTTATTTAATGGGGCTATACCGAAGTCTCAGCATTATTGATTAATTATTTTAATGAAAACATATTAAGACCTCTGAATTTGATCTTGTTGTGCTTTCTCTCTGTGGAGACGAAGGTTTATGACGTCAGTCTGCCATAATTCTGACAATGTTCTCTGTGTTTGTGCTCAACAGGTAAAAGCAGATGATGCAGATGGTGGGTCTTTTGGGGCCATCACATACTCTATTGGATCCGGGCCTGCTAATGCTCCACCCAGCCAGTTCACCATCAATAAGGAGTCTGGACAGATCTGCACCAGTGTGGCTTTGGATCGAGATGAAGGATCAGACAGTTTCGACTTCACTGTCACTGCAACGGATGGGGTGGGGGAATTAGTTTGTACCTGTATTCTGGGTTCAGTTATGCTCAATTGATATTTATGGCATAATGTAGATGCCACAAACAAAACTTTTTGACTTTATGGTGTGGCACTTAAAGTGAAGGTGAAGGTTTAGGTTTAAGGCCAGAAATGTGAAACTTATAATTTTATGAACACATTATTCTGTTAAAGCTTGTATTATTTGAGCTGTGAAGTTGTTCTCATAATTCTTAGTCATTTTAGATGTTGAAATTGTAAAAATTGGAATAACTTTAGACAAAAGGTTAGAAAGTATTTGTTCACACTAAAATCATATGTATATTGTTTACGTCTTTTAGTTATACTTTAGCTAAACATTAACTATTTTAACATTTATGGATTGGCCCCATTTAGTGTTGTTATAACTAAAACTATTACAAATTGTTTTCAGTAAGTGAAATAAAGCTAAAATAAAATAAAATATTAATTTAGTCAGTTGATTGATTAGATGAAAAACAAACTTTAAAAATTTAACAAAAATTAGAAATGTTGGCTTGGCAAATAACTGAAAAAAGCTTAAGTTGAAGTGATAATATTACTTAGAATAGAATATATATGTGACCCTTGAACACAAAACCAGTCATAAGTCGCACGGGTATATTTGTAGCAATAGCCAACAATACATTGTATGGGTCAAAATTATTGCTTTTTTCTTTTATGCCAAAAATCATTAGGATATTAAGTAAAGATCATGTTCCATGAAGATATTTTGTAAATTTCCTACCCTAAATATATCAAAAATGTATTTTTGTGAGTGGATATATGTTGCGGACTTCATTTGGACAACTTTAAATGCGGTTTTCTCAATATTTTGATTTTTTTTTTTTTGCACCCTCAGATTCCAGATTTTCGAATAGTTGTATCTCGGCCAAATATTGTCCTATCCTAACAGACCATACATCAGTGGAAAGCTTATTTATTTCAGATGATGTATAAATCTCAATTTTTTTTAAATTGCCCCTTATGACTGGTTTTGTGGTCCAGGGTCTTATATGGAGCTTTATGGAACTATTTAAAAACCAATAAAAATGACTAAAGCACAAAACAAAATTACTAAAACTTAAACTAAAATGAAAACTAAAAACATTAAAAAAAAATAATAATAAAAGATTGTAGCCCAGCCCTTTTTAAAGAAAAGTAATTTATTCAGTTATTTTTGTGGTAATCAACATTATGAAGTGCCATCAATAGAGCTTAACCTCAACCCACAATATTCCTTTAAGACCCACATTGTATATTAGTGTCCAAAATTGTGAGACCACTTGGAAAATGCTGGTCATTAATACATTTAATATGCTTTTTAACTATTTGGGAAACCTGATCCATTTGGAAATTATACACTGCAGCTTTAAAGAGTTGAAAACCCTTTAAAACTCACTGCAGAAGCATAAAGTTTGATTAAAAAAAGATCATTGGTTCTGTTGTGTAGCACCTAGATGCCCAGTCACTCAGTTCTTTCTCTCTCAGTTGCCAGTAACAACAATCATGAGCTCTCTAAATGAAAAGGCAATAAACCGCAGCATCTCAGGGGCACATTGCTGTACATACACACACGCACACTATTTCCCTTTATAAGCTGATAGCAGTGGACCGCATTGTTTCCCATTTCAATTATTAATGCAGCCATAAAATGCTCCCTGTGAAGAGCGAGCAGGCCTACTACAGTACATACTACTGGAAAGACAATTATATCCCACTGTGCAGTATTCTTCTGCATTATTACACACAAGAAATCATCAAGATTAGATAGTAGTGTGACCGTATCCACAATCCTCTATTCATTATCGTCAGTAATATAAATTGTTATTTTCCCACAGGGTGGCCTTACGTCCTCTGCCTATGTGAAGGTGTCACTGGTGGACATTAATGACAACAGACCTACATTCTACCCTGTGAACTATGCCGTCAGCTTGAGCACACAAAGCACACCCGGGACCTCTGTTGTCAGGGTAACGGCCCAAGACCCAGATGCTGGTGCAAATGGTAAAGTGACATATCACACTGTTCCTGGTGGTGGATCCAATTTCTTTACCCTCAACAAGGACACAGGTATTTCAGTTAAATTAATTGCAATTAATTAAATGAATATTCATTATTAATTTAATATATTATTAGACATTAATTAGACTATTACACACACACGTATGTATTTTAGTGCTGTCAAATCGATTAAACGCTATTAATCGCATCTAACATAAAAGTGTGTAAGTGTGTGTGTGTGTGTATGTATGTGTATATATATATATATATATATATATATTTATATATATATATACTGTGTATACACACACACACACACACATATATATATATATATATATATATATATATACACACAGATACATATTCATATATATTTACAAACTTTTAAGTTAGAAGTGATTAATTGTGATTAATCGATTTGACAGCACTAATGTATATACAGTATGTATGTATGTATATTGGATATTAATTGTAATATTTATGTTAAATGGAATATATTAAATTACTTTTATATAAAAGGAATAATTCAGGCAATTCTATATGACTTTGAAAAGCATGATTTTGTGGAACACAAAATAATTTTTTTTTAATAATTCTTTTGTGGTGTATTCTTACTTTTAAAGTGATTTTTAGTTGATTTAAATTCCCATAAGTTTTTTGCCTTTTCAGTATCCACAATCCTGTTGTTAATTCCATTAATCGCTTGTCAGATTGGCTGACTGAACTCATCTGTATCCTCATATTTCTTTTTCACAGTCTTCAGGACTGATCATAGCCTATATCTCATTTTATTCCCTTCTCACTACATTTTTTTTCCTGTTAGGTGTGATCTCTCTGTCACGCTCGCTGCATGGAAAGGCCAACTCTGTCATCACCATGGTGATCACAGCACGGGACGGAGGTGGTCTCACAGCACCTGTCAATGCCAGAGTGAACATCAGCGTTGTGGCTGGCTCAGTAGCGCCCCCAGTGTTCGAGCAAGCGCAGTACTTCTTCACCGTATCTGAGGATGTGCTCCGGGGTACCGAGGTTGGCGTAGTGAGAGCCAGCAGCAGGAATGGTTAGTTTCAGCATTTTCCATGTTCCACCTTCTTGGAATTACCATCACATTGTCTAAAAATAAATTAAGTAGCCGTGTACTGCTGCATACTTTCACATAGCTCTGCTAACCTCACTGCTGTGGCTCTCTGAACCATGAACTGGTGTCTGTGAGACAGTCAAGGGTGCTGAATAGCCTGATAGGGAATATTTTTACTCTCGCTGAGCCAGTTGTGCAAATAGAGCAGCAGCTGCTGTGTGAACCTCATTAAACAGTCACATCCATCACAGATTCCACTCTACCTCATGTTGCTGGAAATTTATTTGTTGATGTATATTTTCTGATAGCACAGGCATTTCGTTGGGATGTTTATTGAAAAATAATAGGATTCTATAAGAAGCACCTGTCTGTACTAGGGATGCACTGATATTACATTCTGGCTGAAACTGATAAATCAATAATTATTTTCATGTTATGACAGTTATTAAAATGTGATACTGTTTTGTCTAAATAAATTGTAAAGTAAAACACAAAAAACTAAAACCAATCGTTTTAAACGCTACAAGTCAATTTAGGCTTCACATCATTACAATGTACATTATGAAAAACTGATATTCATTTTGAGATACAGTACCGGTCAAAAGTTTTAGTTAAGATTTTTAATTTTTTTTAAAAGAAGTCTCTTCTGCTCACCAAGGCTTCATTTATTTGATCCAAAATACAGCAAAAACAGTAATATTGTGAAATATTTTTACAATTTAAAATAACTTTTCTATTTGAATATATTTTAAAATGCAGTTTATTTCTGTGTTGGCAAACCTGAATTTTCAGCATCATTACTGCAGTCTTCAGTGTCACATGATCCTTCAGAAATCAATCTAATATGCTGATTTTGAAAACAGTTGTGTACAATTTTTTTTTTTCAGGATTATTTGATGAATAGAAAGTTCAAAAGAACAGCATTTATCTGAAATATAAAGCTTTTGCAACATTATAAATGTCTATACTGTCACTCTTGATCAATTTAATGCATCCATGCTGAATAAAAGTATAAATTTCTAAATCACTGCTTACTTATCTTATCCCATCACTCTCTCGCTCCAGGAGTCTCTAAGGATGTCACCTACACTATCTCTGCTGGGGATCCAGATGGATATTTCACGGTAGATCCGGAAACTGGAGCACTTAGAACAAGCCTTCCTCTTGACCATGAGTCACGTCCCTTTTTCGACTTGGAAATTCAAGCGCGAAGCGGATCCCCTCCAGCTTTTGGAGAGACGCGCGTTCGGGTCACCATAGCAGATGTGAATGATAACGCCCCCATATTTTTCCCATCATCCTCTGAGTCTCTGCTCCTACCAGAGGCCACGAAAATGGGTACTGTTGTGTACCGCGTGCAGGCTGAGGACCGCGATTCGGGCCCTAATGGACAGCTGAGCTTTGACCTGATGTCGGCCGGAGGGCAGCGCACTTTTGGCGTGGAGCGCAGCAGTGGGGAGATCCGGCTAATTGGGAGTCTGTCGTACGACAGCGTACCTCGTTATGACCTCCAAGTGATCGCAAAAGACAGTGGCGCGCCTCAGCTTAGTGCTACGTTCAGCCTGGTGGTCCACATCCAGGCGGAGAATGACCAGGGTCCTGTGTTTGACACAATGACCTACCGCGTGGAGCTGAAGGAGAACACGCCACTCAAAACCAACTTCTTACAGGTCAGGGCACTCAGTAGAGATCCCAATGGAAATGGAGGGTCATCCAGAGGTTCCACACCATCTTCCACACTGGCTTACCGACTCCGGCCTGATGGGGACGCAGCAGGATTTGGGATTGCCCCGGACAGTGGTTGGCTGTTTGTTAAGAGCGCTTTGGATCGAGAGGCCAAGGATATCTACCTGCTAACTGTGCTGGCCACGTCTGGAAGCGGCCAGATGGGGAAGACTGGCAGCGCGACGGTCAGGGTTTCTGTGACGGATGAAAATGATAACTCTCCTCGTTTCTCTCAGGAGAGGGTGTTCTTGGCAGTGAGGGAGAACTTGCCTGCGGGAACTGGTTTTGGGAGGGTGTCTGCTACCGACCGTGATGCTGGTCTCAACAGCCGTCTTACGTACAGACTACTTCACACGGACCGATACTTCCAGATCAATTCACAGACTGGTGAGCTGGAACACAATCCTGACCCTTCAATGACATTTGACATTTATACATTTAAGAAATTTTCTAGATGAGGGGTTTTCAAACTTTTTTACACCAAATATGTTTATTAAAAACGAGCTTATGAGTAAGTAAGACCCACTTATAATGGGAAAATGGGAAATGGGAAAAATATCTCAACAGAAAAGAGTCCATTTTTAGTAATGGTAAAGTAATGTTTTTAATTAAGACAGATCGCAAGGGTAAATTATCAGGAAAATTTTATTTGAAAGTGGACTAATCCTTTAAGTTTTTCATCTAATATTTATATTTTACTTTATTTTATTTCAGCTTTATTTCAATTTACGAAAACGATTTTGAATGGTTTTAGTTTTAGTTAACAATAACAACACTGAAAATCATTTGCAGCGTTCTAGACTGAGTATTCTGACTAACTCCCAAATTTCATGTGTAGGTGAAATCAGTACCAGAGCAGCTTTGGATCGTGAGCACCAGTCCAGTTATCAGCTCATTGTAGTGGTCCAGGACAGTGGTACCCCTCCACGTAGTGCCACCGGAACAGCCCATATAACGGTGCTGGATGAGAACGACAACGCGCCAACGTTCAGCCACACGCAGCCTGGCAGGGAGATTCTCATTCAGGCAAGAAACAGACTGGCACAGACTATATTCAAAGCCTTAAATCAGTGTGTCATAACATAGGTGCTTGTGTTTATTAAAGCACAGTTTACACATCATAAAAACATCATTACGTCTGTACATAATATCTTTCAAAAATTGTTTATGTGACCTTGGATATATTCCCACTCTTGAAGTTGTTTGTATCAAGAATAAGCAGCCAGGCTGTGCTGTTTAAATCTCGCTTGATGTTTTCCAGGTTCAGGAGGGTCTTCCTGCCGGTTCTTTATTAGGAACTCTTCACGCCAAAGACCCAGATGAGGGAGAGAATGGCACAATTTTCTACTCATTATCAGGTAAACAAGAGTCTAGAATATTTCCTACGTGTTGGGTATTATTATTGGGGATGTTATTGCAAAATGGTAAAACTATAAAATGTAAACATATGTCCTTACAGTTATTTTTGTGCCCAATATGATGTATTGTATGGCTAATTATACTACCATATTTGTCTATATTTGTGCTTCCATTTGTCCTTGCTTTTTAAGGCTCCAGAGCGGAACGTTTCTCCTTGAACCCAAATACCGGAGAGCTGCGCTCCTCTTCCCCCCTGAGGCGAGCTGAAAAGGCAGAGTACAGTTTCACTGTCACTGCCTCGGACCGTGGAGCTCCATCTCAGAGCTCTTCAACTGCCTTACTTGTACAGGTGAGACTATTATTTTATTTTATTTTAATTTTATGATTTTAAAGTCTACCTTTAATTTTTATTTTATTTAATCTGCTGTCTTAAAGTCTTAAAGAGGCCATGTTATACCCTTTAACAAAGTCTTAATTTTGGTTTTGGGGTCTACTAGAATAGGTTTTCATGCAATGTTCAGAAACGTGTTTCATTTTTGCTGCACCTCTAAACACTGTTTCCCTAAAGCATCGTTAGCCATCTATGGTAGCAAGATCCGTCGCTTTCAGCATAATTCAATGAGTTAGAGATTCCCAAAAACCATAATTCCAACATTCACAAGCAGCATCGCAAAGTTGATGCAAACAACAGCTCTCAACCTGTGGTTAAAAGCATAATTTCTTGTTTGAATGACATGTGGACTTAATAAATCCTTATCTTGAGCCAAATAAGCAAGCTGACATTCAGTACAATCTATATCTTTTATTTCAAATGTATACAAATGTCATTTATGTCTTTTAGTTCGTCAAGCACCGTTTTTGAAGAGAGTGTACATGCTATAGTACTTAAGAATGAGCCTATTATTGAATCTAGAAATAAAGCAACATAACTGAGAAAAATGAGAACTAATCCTCAGATGCCATGTCTGTAATTATATTAACTTGATCATTCGATCTCAAAGGTATTCATTAAAAGAAGTTATTACTCCACCGCCTGCGTGACATCATTAACCAACGTGGTTGAAAGCCAAATTTGGTTATGACTAGCTAGTTGATTTCTTCAATGATGCATCGTACTACGGTAGATAAGCAGCGAGTTATGTCGTTGTATGGGAAATGCACTTAGTTCCTGTCTCTATGAAGCCACTCCTTCAACTGGTGGGTTGGATCAGTGTGTTGTAATTGGTCAGCTGTTTCAAGCTTGTTTTGGAAATGTCATGCCCCTTACCATAACCTCGAGATTTAACACACTACTAAAGTAATTCACCCAGGCCTCGTCCCTTTTTTTGCGTATGCTTTAAGTTCAGAAACAGTGCACACTGATGTAAAGAATAACTATTGGGGTGGACTTTGTGCTTTGTAACTTTGAAGACTTTTTTATTCAACAGCAACATTACACTAAATAAAGTTAAAAATGTAAAAAAAAAAAACAAAAAAAAAACATAATAGGTCCTCTTTAAAATCTTGCTGCATGAGAAGCAATATGGGCAAGTCACCTTTCACTGTGCCAAACTATCATCATGCTCACAGTCCTCTGAGCTGTGGTATCTATATTCAAGTAGGGAAATGAGTTGTGACCCGGAGGCCAGTTCCTTTCTATACAAACACCTCAAAACTCCCAGGATTACTTCCTGCTCCAGAGGAACATACTGTAACACAAAACCATGTATTAATCCCAACGCTCAGCATGGAACTGTGTGAATTAGACATGTCAAACTATATCTTTGACAATAGGATAATTTTCATGGCTTTTCATTCCAACGTAAAAGAATCCGGATTCTAAATAGTTTATTCTCTGCAAAATGATTCTTGCTGGTTCTTTTTTTGTTGTGAAATATCTTTAGTGCTTTTACAGATGTGATTTCAAAAAGGGAATTGGAGGCTAATTGTAGAGTGTGTGGTTGCATGCAATTTCTGTACTCCCTATTTGTATGGGGATGAGAGTGAGGGAGAAATTGAGTGAGAGAGAGACAGAGGGAGAATGCACCTTTGAATCAAGTGTTCCCAGATGGCTCTGATGAGGCCCAGCTGTGGTTCCCCATGATCAAACGGAAAGCTGCAAACTTCGGTCCCCTAACACGGTAGCGCTAATGCCGATACGCTCGCACCACAGAACTTTGCACCATAGCGATCTCAAGATAATATTTTACATACCATCAGTAATACCAGCTTCATTTTGAAAGTCCAGTGTACTTTGCACCTAAGAGAGAGCCCAGAAATGGATCAACTTCAATCCTTCTGTTGCTTTCCTTCCTGTGATCTGGTATGCATGTACTGTTTTTTTTTTTCATGCGGATATTAGTATGAAAGGCTTCACCTGTCAACCATTTTCCAGCTTTACTGTACTTCAAGGACATGGGAAATGATATCACGCACCTTTAAGGGTCATTCCATCTTACTCGTTCAGTATTGTGTGTACTGTTGACATCTAAAACAATGAGAAAACACCCATGCACTGTAAATTGTGGCATACTGTATACGTGCTTCATAGTTCAGGAGGAATATTGTAAAATGTACTAGTTGAAAGTATAATGTAACTAACATTTCATGTCTTCTAAATTCTTTGTGTTCTCAATCTGTAGGTCATTGGCTCCACAAGGACCCCTCCAAAGCCCAACACCCTATCCATGACCCTCAACTCAGTGGAAGGAGCCAAGCCAGGCTCTGTTATTGGCTCAGTTAGAGCACATGACCAACATGAAGTGACCTCAAATGGTCAGGTGACTTACTTTGTAGTTGGAGGCACAGATCATGAAGGAACCTTTATGGTTGACCGTTTGACAGGAGATGTTTACTTGGCTAGAGAGCTGGACTATGAAAAAGGGTCACGGTATACTCTACAGATCGAAGTGGATGATTTCTCCAAGGTCTATCCAAGCACTCACATGGTTCAGTTGGAAATCAACGTGCAGGATAGTAATGACCACGCACCACAGTTTCCAGAAGATCCAGTCACTATTGTTATTCCTGAGAACATACAAGCCGGTTCCTCCATTTATACCTTCCAAGCTACTGATAAAGATGGTAGTGGCCCCAACAGTGAGGTACGTTATTCTATCCAACAGCAGTGGCCTGACAACCCAGATCTCTTCAGTCTAGATCCTGTCACAGGAGTCTTGAAACTGGGTCAAGAGCTGGACCATGAGAAGACCTCCAGCCTGTTCCTGGTGGTTCATGCCACGGATACAGCCCCGGACCCCAATCAGAGACTCTGGGGCTCGGTGACGGCACGAGTTTTCGTCACTGATGAAAACGACAATGCTCCAGTCTTCAGCTCCCCGACTGCTGTTAGTGTGATGGAGGATCAGCCGGTGGGCTTTGTGCTGCTCTACGTCATGGCCCGGGATGCAGATCAGGGCGAAAATGGACGAGTATCCTACAGGGTCCAGTCAGGAAACACAGCAGGACGATTCAGCCTCAGCCCGAACAGTGGTAGGAATCATTACTTCTCTCTAATTGAAAGACATCTCCTTCTCACACCACACTGCTTTATTAGGCCATTCTCTCAAAGCCAGAAGTAGTTTAGCAGAACAGATTCTTTTCTTAAAGGCTTTATTCGTGGGAGTACAGTTTTATTTTGGCCCATCGACCACACCTCTTTGATTTGGCGTTGGAAATAAGCATGTATTAGTTTGAAATTCCTCTCAACTTCCAAGAATACGACCATTTACAGCTTACGCAAAATTAGATTAAATAGATAGTCACCTAATCGACTGAACATTTGTAGACTATTTTCCCTCCATTATTGTCGAATGGTTTATGATGTAGGTTAGTGTTTAATTCCTGTTCTAAATCAGGCGTATTCTATATACTATATACATTAAAGTTGTGTTAAAGTGCACAATAAAGTCACAGCTGATATTAACCAGACACAAAGGAGAAAGTCTTCACACTGTTTGGACTCTTTAAGGAGGAGGTCTAGAGATGGATGTTAAGCACAAAACCAGAGCTACCGTATTCAGAAGCAGAAGCCAGCTCAAACATCTCAATGATGTGTTTAAAGCTAGAGTATGTTAGCTGGACTATAAATAAAAAAAAGAGGCCACACACAGACTTCTCACAAACACACAATAATATTTCACAGTCAGCAAGCAGTTAGGCTGCCATATCAACCGCAGGGGTGTGTTTATCCTGAGTGACCCTCGCTTGGGGTCTTGCTGATGACAGCATTGCAGAGAGGTATAGCTGGAAAGGATCAAAAATGGATCCATGACAACAACTTTCTTCCCTGGTCTTCATACCAGCAAGTCAGCAAAAAGCTTCTTTCTCAAATTCCTTATAGAGAGTGCAGGAGCTAAACTGAGGAGAAAAACAGGATGAATAAAGCTAAAATTAATGTCAGACTGTAGCTATATTGTGTTTGACTTCTATGTTGTATGAACAATTTTATGTTAACAAAGGACCAGCAAATATGAATTATCCCATGAAGCATGCTAACAAAACAATAATACCAAAGAGTTCTAATAAACCTAAAGAAAGCTAGCATCCCTATTCATCTCAGTAGTATTTTCTTAGCTGGCAAACATTTTTATATTATATTATATTATATTATTATATACAACAGTTTGTTCTGATTCTCGAATCCTTTTCCAGCCGTGTGATATTCCCCCCGTATCAGCACTGGAACCGTTTCACCATTTGTATCACTCTGCTTGCGGCAACTGTCATGGCAAATCCACCATATTTTTAACAAATACTACTGTTTTGTCACGGAATGTAGTTTTAAGAGTTTTTTAGAATGTAGTTATTTAGACCTCAACTATGTGACTCATATATAAACATAGCGCCTATTTCACAATTTGTTTGGACACTTTCAGAGATGTGAGCTCCAGGCCATCAGCAGCCATTCAGTGCTCATGTACCCACCGAGAACAGCTTAATCTTGGCCAGTCCTTTGGGAATTTGCCTCTGACTCTTATGTAGATAGTGGTCAAACATGATTATATAATTAATTTCCGGTATATCAAACGGGTAATCTTTGGTCTTTTTAATCTATTACTTGTTCCAGTGCAAATCAATTTGGCTTAAGTGGGAAATTAAGTTTCATAACTTTGCATTTAGGCTATATTTAACTTAAATCCTGTACTAGAGCACTGCTTTTGTACGTTTTACTGAATATTGAATATTATTGTTCAATAAATATTATTTTGTATAAATAATATGCCGTATTTGGTATTGAAAAAGGGTCTATTAGTGATCATGACATGGACTTCAGTGAAAGTTACATTATTAGTCCATTAGATGGTGGCAAAACTGTCTTTATGAGTGCGTCAATAGTCATGGGAAATCCCCTTAACTTTTAAAAGGTCTGCTTTCTTCAGCGGACATTCAAACTGATATTTATAATGGATATAATATTATGGACATCGACCTGAAGAATGAATGCTATCAGATGCAGGTAACGCACTCGTTTAGTCGATCTCTCTCATAATACCATAATACTCTACTCTACATAATACAGTAAGCTTTGATGAAGTGACTCAACTTTCCTTCGTTACTAGTTCTAAAGTGACATTTTAGAATTAGTTACGAAGGCTTGGTCACAACTATTAAACTGTCAACTTGAGATTTGAATCTGTGGTGGAAGGAAGTAGTTCTGCAAAAAAAAAAAAAGCCGTCTCCATTGTTTTTTTTTTTTTTTAATTATTTACTCACTTCTGCCATCGAACTGTCATATAACCGCAATATCACACTCATAGCCGTGCAATATGGCTGTATATTAGCACGCTGTGATTACCTACGGCACTTGGCATTATTTGTTGTGGTGGGCTACTTTAAGTCATGAATGAACTTCTAACCCAGCCACATTCAGGCTTAAGCTTAAGATAGTGTCTGGCATGTACATAATTAAATATTACAAATATGCATAGTATAAAACAGAACAGCTCTCTGACCTCAGTCACACTCCTCTAGCCACAGGGCATATGAGCACGTGGCCATGCTGTGAAGCGTGCAGCAGATCTACAGATGTTTTTCTCTTTCCCTTTTCTCCAGGCTCCCTCTCTATCCTTAAACCTCTGGATCGTGAGGAGCAGGAAAACTACAATCTCACAATTGTCGCTGAGGATCATGGGATACCCCAACATTCCACCACTCAAGTTCTATCTATCCAGGTTATTGACGTAAATGATGAAGCACCGTGGTTTGAACTCAGCGAGTTTGAAGCCCAAATCAAAGAGAACCAGCCAGCAGAAACAAGCATACTGAAGGTCTCCGCTTCAGACCGGGATCATGGTGAGTGATTTTTGATCAAATTCAGCAATAATCCATGTGTTAAATGTTCCTTTACTACTGAAAAGAATCAGCTACACTTTAGGGTATTTCAACCTTTCAGATATTCATGACCTGTGTCTGAAAACTTTGCCATCTGGTTAAAGCAGTTATGTTGAGTTGCAGTGAGGGCAGTGGGTTTTTTTTTTTACGCTTCCTGTGGAGGGTATGTGGGACTCATTCTCAGCCTCCTGGGTTTAGTGAGAGAGTATGAAAGAGAGATTGTAAAGAAATTTTTCAGGAAGCATTAATTGAGTAAGCAGGTGCTCGTGCCAAAGCTGGCTAACTTTGCACGCAATCTGGCACCCGTATGTCTTTAGTCCATGCTTAACACTTGAGTGGACCACGACTCAGTAGCTGAATCAGCAAAAGGAACTACTAATGAAACCGGTGTTAAATCCAAGATGAAAAGGTTTGAACCTGAATATTTTGACATTTGACATTGCACTTCTGTTTTAATTCAAATCAGGTTGTTCACAACTTCTTGTACACCTTTTAACTTAGAGTGAAAGGAAAGAGGCTTTGGTTGATTATTACCAATCACAGGCTGTGTTTGGAATAGCATTACTATATACTACTCATACAAATAATTGATCTGACTGCCAAAAGATATTTAAATATTGTAAAAATTCCAAGAATATTTAATTATATATTGTATTAATACATTTATTATATTGTAATAAAAATAAATAATTTTAAGGTACACTATTTAACGTTTTTGTCCAAAATGAGCAAAATTTAAATAATGAGTAAATACATCATCAATCCTTCTTCAATCCATCATCAAAATGCAGAACAGAGGAGAACACGAAAGAACTCGTAATAAATCAAGAATCAACATTGGCTTGGTTTGAGATGGTGAAAACTGAGGGATTTAAAATCTTGTAAAAGCGATGCGGAGATGGCTTTTTTTTTTTTTTTTATTACCCAACAGGTGAGTAAGGTATTTTATTGAACAGATACATTTCCATATGTAGCTCTCTAAAAGAGTAAAGCATTGTAAAGCATTGTGAAGGGTCATTTCATTATGGATGTTGTAGCCCTGTGCTGGAATTTATTATCAAGGAAGTACCGTGTTTATTAATGATTATAGCTACAGTAAACAGTAGGATAATCAAATTCATCTGCACAGTCACGCAGAGCCGAATAATACTTTGAAAGGTTTCACTTTCTACTTAATATAGTAGGCAGTTTGCAGTGTTTACTGTGCAGTACTCAGTAGGTAGTAAGCTAGTATTCGATTCTGGTCAGAATTACTGATTATATATTTCTGTTTTTGTTGCAGGCACTAATGGCTTAGTGACTTACGGTGGTGTGACTGAGGATGGATTCGCAATTAATCCAGAGACGGGTGTGATATTTGTCACTCAGGTTCTAGATAGGGAACTTCAGGACCACTACACTGTAACAGGTACATAAACACAGCCAAGATCTGCACATAATATGGCTGAAACAGTGTTATTTTAGTATTATTTATATACTATTATTGTGTTCATTAATATTTTTGAATTAACTTTTATTTTGATTTTTATATTTTGATTTTAATTTTAATTTTCTTCTGTGCTTTTATAATTTTTATTAGGGTTTTTTAATATTTCTATTTTTATTTCTATTCAGCTTTATGTTTTAGTAATTTAGTACATGAAATGTTGCCTTGGCAAATAACTGAAATAGTTTTTATAAAGTTTTGTAAATTAAAAATTTTCATCTAATGTTTTTAATATTTTATTTTATTTCAATTACTGAAAAGTTTTTAATATAGTTTAGTTTTAGTTAACAATAACAACACTGGCCTGAAAACTATTATATTACATTATATTATTATATGCTGCTATAAAATATTATTCAAATAATTATAATTTATAATAGTATAAGTTTTGATAATAAACTTAATAATCCTCTTTATATCTTTTGTATGTGATAGTGTATGCAAAAGATGGTGGCATACCCCCTAACTTTGCCAAGGCTAAAGTCCACATCACAGTGCTGGATGAGAATGATAATGCTCCTGCTTTCGGGCGGCAGCATTACAGTCTGGAGGTGCCTGAGAACCTAGAGCCCGTGGAGCTGTTCACCATCAAAGCCACAGACCTGGACACTGGAGAGAGTGGACGACTGGAATATAAGATCACTGGTAAAACTTTTACATGCTTTTATCTTATAAAAAGAAGACCCACTCTGCTTGATTATTAACAAATGTTATGTCTGTGTGTTGCTATTCTAGCTGGCGACCCAGATGGTGACTTTCGACTTGATGGTTCCTCTGGAGCTCTGTCTACTTCAAGACCTCTTGACCGAGAGCGGAAGAACAGTTATTCCTTGCAAGTGGTGGTTCAAGATCATGGCAGCCCCTCTCTGAGCAGCACCACCACTGTGGAAATCTCAGTTCTTGATGTAAACGACAACAGCCCCAAGTTTGGCAGCAGTAGCTACAACGTTGATGTCTCAGAAGATGCTGCTATTGGTTTGGTGGTATTAGATGCGACAGCCACAGATGTGGATGAGGGCGAAAATGGGCAGATCTTATACTTCCTTAGCCAGGAAGCCAAAGGTGCATTCACAGTGCATCCAGACACGGGGCGGATCACTACCGCAGCACTTCTGGACAGAGAGAAAAGAGCTTCTTACACATTCCAAGTGTACGCTGTCGACCTATCACCCGCTTCACCCCGCAACACCACAGCCCAAGTAACTGTTACCATCCTGGATGTCAACGACAATGCACCATTCTTCATCCAGGACCCACTGATTATCAACGTGTCCAGTGGTAGTGTGTCCACACATCAGGTGGTGGCCACCATGAGAGCAGAAGATAAGGACTTTGGAGCCAATGGGTCAGTGTTCTACCGCTTTGCTATGCCAGTCCGAGGATTTGCTATTAACTCGCTAACAGGGGAGATCCAGACGACAGAGAAGCTCCAAACCCTCACGCAAACCCAACGCACCCTCATAGTGGAGGCTATGGACCAGGGCAGCCCTCCTCAGTCTTCCCTAGGGGTGGTGATCGTCTATGTGAAGGAGGAAAATTACAAGGGCATTCGATTCTCTCGCACCGCCAGAGATGTTAGCTTACAGGAGAATGCAGCTAAAGGTACGCAGAGAATTTACAGCAAAAAATGTGGTGTGCTATTAGCTTAGAAGATTTTAATTGTTAAAAAAGCAAGAAATTGTTCCTTGCTGTCCATTTCATGGAAAAAAGGAATGAATGAAAGAAAAATAAATAATGAAAATGATTGAAGTCAATTAATGAAGTCTTAATTAATGTTGCTGGTCGTATTGTGCACTATTCAGTGGATGTTATTCCTAAAAAAAAAAATAATTTTTGTAATATTTAATTAAAATGTAATCATTTTTGCAATTTCAGCTGATGTCATGCACAGTTATTACAGGGAAAAATAATGTTACATTTTTACATTTTTAGAAAATAATTACATTTTTAAAATATTTTTAATTCCAGGATTAATGTAATATAGTTGATGGCAATAATACCAAATGATAGAGAAAAAAAAATTCTTACCATTGGGACATAAAGATGCAACTTTTTCATGATCCAGTCAGTTCCAGATGGATAATACTATGTCCCACCATATTTTTTACTTAATTTTTTATGTCCTTTTTTGCTTGGAAACAAAGCACATTACAGAAATAATTAATTAAATTATTTGTATAAAATCTATCTCTTTACAGATTATATAGTGCATTGCAAAACTATGCAGACCTCAATTGGCACTATTTTATTATAAATCCTACAATAAAAGTTAGTCTTTGTGGTATTGTCATTTCAAAGCATTGGCACGAGGCAGTTAAAAACTTTTGCAATGAACTGCATGATGAAAACTGCAGCATTGTATTTCAGCACTCACAGGGACAGTCAGTTTGTGAAGCATCGAAAGCCAATGCATCAATTTAAGTGAGTGTGGCAGAAGAGTATTGAGTTTTTTTGTGTGTGTATTTTTCCCCACAGGCACTGCGGTCGCCCAGGCTCAGGCTCAGCACCCTGACGGCACCCGTGACGGCATCACTTACAGCATCTTCAGTGGGAATAAATACCAGTCTTTCAGCATCAGCTCCAGTACAGGTCAGTTAAAAACCCCATGATATGTGAAAATGGCTTGATTTTCTCATCAGAAAGATGAAAAACAATATTTCTTATTCACATTGGCAATCAGTTTGACCTACTTCACTGTGATTTTGGTGATTTCATAGGTGAAATCTGGGTCCAGAGCTCAAATGGCCTGGATTTTGAGGATACTCCAAGACTCCGTCTAGTGGTGAAGGCTGAAACTACATCTTCAAACTCCTTCATGGCTGTCAACCTGATTCTTCAGGATGTCAATGACAACCTACCCAGATTCCAGCTGCAGAACTATGTGGCTTATATGCATGAAGCACAGGGCTATGATTTTCCTATTATTCAGGCAAGGGGTCTCTTATCTTATTTATTTTTGTACTTCTAAAAGGTAAAATATAATTGAAAACATATCGGAAAAAGTATTAAAACGTGAATATTCTACAAACAACTTTCTTTTACATCATACCTGTTTGCCAGTCGTGGGTGAACTGAGAACATTTAGCGGTCATGAAACAGTGTTTTTTTAATTACTTTATTAACCATATTTTTGACTTGACATCAGCAAGCATCAGATTTAAACCATGTATGGCAAGTGATCATTTTGGACCCTGTCTGTGTTAGATCAACCTGTTTTCATATGCATTAGGTTATGGCAGAGGACGTTGACCAGGGTCAGAATGGTCAGGTGACTTACTCCATTGAGTCTTCGAGTCAAAGTGGCCTTTTCAAAATTGACCCTCTGACCGGCAGCATCACGACTGCGGCCATTATGGACAGAGAAATCTGGACACAGGCACAGTGAGTGTATATTATGTGTGCTGTGCTTGTTCGGCCAATGAAGTCACTGCTCTGCAGGTCTTTAATTTCCTTCTGTTCTGTGGAATGTAACTGTCCTCTCCAACGTTATTTAGTTTGTGTGTGTGATGTGTTCAAGCCCTCGTAGTTTTACCTCATGTGTTTTGTTTCTAAAATGTTCCCCGACCCGTATAAAACTGTGTGCTTCTAATTTATTACATTTTTGGTCTGTTAGAGCTTTTGGACTGTTGTACAAATATTTTTTTTTCCGAAAATAGAAGACATCTTTTGTTCTCTGTCTTGATCTAAAAAAGAACCTGAACAGAAACATCTCTCACATGATATAAGTTAGGAAAAAATGTATCTAACCCTTTATTTTATCTCATTTGCATCAGGTTGGTGATAAAAGCCACTGATCGTGGTAGCCCCAAGCTAGTAGGCACTGCAACCATCACAGTGATTATTGTCGACCTCAATGACAACAGTCCTACCATCCCAGTGCCACGGGAAATTAGAGTGCCAGAGAGTAAGTGAACTAACTGGTGACCTTTGACCCTTTACCCTGAAAGACTTAATTACAAGCACCTAAAAGACAAGCACTTTTATTACTGTACATGTATCTGAATGTTGTGTCCCTGCTCCCCTCTTCCAGACTCTGTTATCGGCACTGAGATCACTCTGGTTACTGGAAATGATGTGGATTCTGGCCCAGTGCTTTCTTACTCTTTGCAGCTGGATGCTTCATCACAGGGAAAATTTGATATCCATCGTTACAATGGCCGTGTGTCTTTGACAGCACCACTGGACTTTGAGGAACGGACATGGTACACATTGACTATTCGAGCTTCAGATTCAAAGCACCAGAGTGAAGCCAATTTAACTGTGCTGGTGGAGGACATAAATGATAATGCACCTACATTTACACAAGATCTATATCAGGTAACTTTTCCTTACTACCATTTTAAGTATTTTAAAAGGAGTGACATAATTTGTATCTTTTTTATTAGGACTGATGAAGGTTTATTGTTTTTTTTTCTTCTTTTGTTAACTTTTGTGAAAAGTCAGTGTGAGGAAAAGGGTTTGATTCTCATGGATTTAGATCGAAAAATAACTTGGTTAACATAAATTTATCCCAGAATAAAAGTACATGCTCTCATTCACACCGGTACAAAGTATGCTGTCATTTATGTTTGCATTTATTCATTTAGCTGATGCTTTTATTCAAAATGACATCACTGTGGATACAGGAAAAAGCATGCCAAGTAACAGCTTTGTTGTTGCTTTTGGTTTCCAGGTAACACTTCCAGAACATTCTCCACCAGGCAGTCCTGTTATCACAGTAACAGCAACAGATCGAGATTCAGGAGAAAATGGAAAGGTCACCTATCGAGTGTTGTCTTCAACGAGGGACGGGTTTTACATTGATCCCAAAAATGGTATAAGCCCAATGTTTATACAAAACATGTTGTTTTGTCAGTGGCATTTACACATTTATATTCTATTTATATGAAGTGTAAATAGTGGTAGATAAATAAGTATCAATAGCAACAAATAGCATTTTGTTTATAATAAGTGCAATTAGTAGTAGATGATGTGTAAAGCGGTGGGTGGAGTTAATGAAAACAGCCTCTACCAACAATGGTCAGCTACTTGCATATAGTTTAAAAAGCCAGTGCCTATAGTTTTAACATATAGTTTATATTTAAAGCATTAACATTGTAGTAAAAGCACTTCCCATGTCTTTCTAGGTACACTTTTCATCAGACAGAAAGCAGAATTCGACCCGGAGCAGCCCTCTGTGAGTGTAGTCATCGAAGCTCGTGATGGAGGATCTCCACCTCTATCATCTTCTGCCACAGTCCAAGTTCAACTGATGGACGTCAATGATAACGCCCCCATATTCCACCAGTTGGAGTACAAAGCCACAGTGTCTGAGGACCAGCTACCTGGAGCCACTATTCTGACCTTAGAGGCAGTAGATGGAGACCTTTCTCAGGAAAACTCTGGTTTTGATTTTGCAATCGCCAGTGGGAATGTTGGAAATGCTTTCCAGATTGAGAGTAGCGTTCGTTTTATAGAGGGCCATGGATTCCAGACCGTAGGAACCCTGATCCTGGCGGAGCGACTGGATTTTGAGGCGTTATCACGCTATAACCTCACCATTGCGGTCTCAGACCGTGGTGTTCCCCAACGCAGCTCCAGCGTACCAGCCATCATCACAGTCACTGATGTGAATGACAACCCTCCTGTCTTTGGCAGAGCTGAGTACATAGTGGCTTTGAGTGAAGGGGCAGCTGCTGGTACAGAAATCTTACGTGTGACTGCAACTGATCCAGATTCAGCTCCCTACGCAGAGGTCCAGTACAGCATCAGCTCTGGAGATGAGATGAAACTCTTCTCTGTGGATCAGTGGACTGGGGCACTGAAGCTTCAAAGGCCTTTAGACAGAGAGAGCCAAACTTCCCATGTGGTTATAGTACAAGCCTCAGATGGCCATGGTCATTTTGCCTTGGCTCCTATTAGTGTAGAGGTAAAGGATATTAATGACAACAGACCTTACTTTCCCATTGCTACGTTAACGGCCAGTGTCCGTGAGAACCAGCCACCCAACTCTGCTGTGACTGTGCTACATGCAATCGATTATGACACAGGAGTTTATGGACAGCTTAAGTATTATTTAATGGACCACTCCAGTCTAGGAAAAGACCTCTTCTTGGTAGATCAGAACTCTGGAGAAGTTCGTACCAGGCAGATATTTGATTTTGAGAAGGTAAACTCATTTAACTTCATCGCTTTGGCTGTAGATGCAGGCAACAACTCGGCTACAGTCACAGTGCAAGTCTATGTCACAGGAGAGGATGAGTATGACCCAGTTTTCACATCTTCGGACTTGTCCTTTGAGGTACCAGAGGGAGCCAAGAAAGGTCAGAGCATTGGGCAAGTGCAGGCCAAAGATGAGGATGGTGGGGTGGATGGGATTGTACTCTACTCCTTCCCTAATTCCTCTCCTTACTTCGAAGTGAATAAGACCACCGGTGTAATCTACCTAAAGATGGACAGCTCTGGCAGCTCAAGTGGTGGGAGTCGCTCAAAAGGGAAACCCGCCTAATGACTATGGATGTTACCGCCCACAGCCCCCTTGACACCTCGAGAGTAGCTTCTGCTCAGCTAACCATTGATGTCACCAACACATCCTTTGGCCTCACAACAGACTTTAACATCCTCCTTGTGAGCATAATTGCTGCCTCTCTTGGAGTAATTGTCTTGTTAGTCATAATTGCTGTCGCTCTTTATCTAGTAAGATCAAAGCGAAAGAAGAAAGGACAAGACACTGGGAATAGTACTGTATCTTCAGGCACAGCTTTGCAAAAATTGGATGAGTCTAAACCTGCAGGGAGCGACAGGATCTATCATCAGGCGCTTCCTGGATATGCAGGTGATGAGGAAGGAACAGGTGGAGGCTCCTATACTCGAGGAGGATCCTTAGATCCTTCTCACTCCAGTGGACGGGGATCTGCCGAAGCGGCAGAGGATGACGAAATCAGGATGATCAATGAGTACCCAAGAGTTGCAAGCATCACCTCCTCAATGCAAGAGCACATCTCTGCCAGGGGCCCTGATTCAGGTATCCAACAGGATGCGGACCAACTCTCTGATATTTCTTGTGAACCAGGGCCACTTGATGCAAGCCAGTGGTTCAAAAGTAAGAAACTGGGGAGCATCAGTGGGAGTCTCAGTGGTACCCTACTGTCTGGTCAGCTTCCAGTCTATAGAGATGAAGGTGGGGGTTACCTTGGAGTAGGTCGTGGGTTGAATATTTCCCATCCGAAAGATTATGCTTTCCCTGAGGATGGCAAACCCTCAGTTGATGGCTCCCTCACAGCCATAGTGGCAAGTGACGAGGAATTGCGAGGCAGCTACAACTGGGATTACCTTCTCAACTGGTGCCCTCAGTTCCAACCCTTAGCCAGTGTCTTTACAGAGATTGCCAGGCTAAAAGATGAGAGCTTACCTCCCAACAACCCACGTAGACCCTTCCAACCCAAAGTCAAGACAGACCCCAAGCCAAGAATTGACCCTCCACCCCTCATTACCTCAGTGGCTCATCCAGGGGCCAAATCTGTCCCACCTAAACCCGCCATAGCACGGACGTTCCACCACTTAGCATCCCTAAGGCGTTCACCTATAAGCCACGAGGGCTCCATCTCCTCAGCAGCGATGTCTCCCAGTTTTTCCCCTTCACTGTCCCCACTTGCTGCACGATCCCCAGCCGTCTCCCCATTCGGTGTCACTCAAGGTCCCTCAGCATCCATCATCAGCACCACAGAGCACTCTCTGGAGCACAGTGATGAGGCTGAGATGAGAATTTAATGCTACATTGCTCTCCATTTTGTGGAGGCCGTTTTATGTCTTTTGATAAGACATTATAGTAGTCACTCAAAGCAATGTTGCATACCTGAAAAGGCAGCATGAAGAATCAGTCGCTAAGCCATGATAGTGACGCAGGTGTCTGGTAACTGAATGGGTAAAAACATTGTGTGGCGACATTACCCTTCTTCAGAGCCACCGCAGTGTTGATGTGAAGTGAGTTATGTGTTGCTTTGTTTTGTCTCGCTGGCTGGCCAGGGAGGCAAGATGTTGACTGCTCCATTTGTTTGTTTCTTTTATACTGATGACTCAAACAGCTTTGAAACTCCAGTGTTATGTTAAAAGTCCATCCAAAATAGCTGCTATTGTCATACTTTGTAGACCGCAATGAGAACTCTGTAGAAACTCAAACTGATGTCACTATGTTTGTTTATTACTGGGATGTTTTTTTTTTTTTTCCTTTGTATTTTTTTATAATGCTACTCAGTTTCATTTATATTTTTTTTTATGAAGGACTGGCCATTGCTTTGAGTGAAGGAGTTCTTACATTTTAGTGACATTCTTTGTATGTATATTTATATGTATGCTAGCCATAATAAATGTATTATCATTGTATAGTGTCTAGGATCACCATACTGTGTGGTTGTGAAAATTGTGACACTTGTAATGTGAATGATTGGAAGATTGTTGTATTTTATTATTTATAAAGAGAAAGGCTGAAAGTGTTGAAACTTCCCATGTTGCATAGTGTTGTATTATAGGCCTTTTCAAGTTGTATTGTCCCTTTCCCTTTGAACTAGATTGTTAGCATCTTAGCTAATTTATTGTGAAAAGAAAAAAAAAAGAAAAAAAGTTCTGACCGGGGCCATACTTTTTTCGGCTCATCTGGAGACCTTTCAAGAAATTGGTGAAACCTCAAAGACTCTTCTGTATATAAATGGATTTCTTCCAAAACAGCAGCTCTCTCACACTGTTTCTATGCTGCTTTTTCTGACAATAAAGAAGTTTTGTATTGTCTACATAACTTACTGTTACTTACTTACTTATTAGTAAATTTAGAGTGAAAAAACTTAGCCCATCATCTAGGATGCATTTTATTTACCTTTCAGGGGTAAATCACTAGAAAATGGACCTTCATTTGTAATACACAGTGGATGTTTTCTGTTTTGAGAAGAAGTTTCTAAAGTGCCCTGCATTTTTTTTTAATCTAACAATCTCCTCTGTGGAAAGAGATTTAAGCATTTGAATGACCTGATGAATGACCAGAGGGGCTGTTTTGCTACCTGCTGCATGCCTGATACCGCCACTGCCTCAAGTGTAACTGGCCCCTGTTTAGCACTCAGAACAGATGCAAGGAAAAGAGGGGCCTGATGTTTTTTGAAGTCTGTCTTACACAATTTATTTTAAAAATTGACATTTAATTGTCTCAGTCTGGAAAACAACAGATTCCAATAAAGCTGCCTACATTCCAGCAGCAGTACAGTTTAAATCATCTGTGCATATTTAAATCAAATATTAAATTCCTACTGATTTCTTTTGTCAAACCTGAGTCTTCTCTCTTCCTTCCTCCAAGTTTAAATCAAAACATGGATGTAGAGTTACAGAGTAACTGAAGTGTAGCGAAAGGCCAATCATCTGGCTTTTAGAAAAAAGGAAACAGGAGGGGTCAGAGTCAAATTTGTCCTTCATTAAAAAGCAATTTGAAAGGATACAGCATGTTCCAAAAACCTAGACTAGAGCCGGGCCTCAGGCTGTGTATAGCTCAACACAGGGTGTGCCCATTTTAAAATCATTTGCAGCCATGAAGAAACATTTCCTCGAATTAAATTTGTTCATACACAAAGAAAAAAAAATGCATATTAACATTTATGCACCATGAATTAGCTGATTATATTTGCTATAATTGTACAGTATCATGTACAGTAAGGTACTGTATACAGGAAATCACTCATACGTACTCATGTCATCATATCATTACATCAACCCCCCTTCTGTTTTTAACAGAGTGCATGCACCTTTCCAGATGCAATGGACAAAAAATACATTATTTTCATGCACTGTCAAAAAAAAAAATTAGCCTGTCACTGGGGCAGTACGCTCGAAAGGTACACCTTTGTATCTTATTTATGCCTAAAGGCTGCATATTAGTACTTTTCGAGGATACTGCCCCAGTAACAAGCTGCTGTGTAGTATTTTTTTTTTTTTTTTTTTTTGACACTGAATATGAAACTGAAGCACACCTTACATGCTCTCACATTATGCCTTTGTTTCTATCGTATTGAGTTTTCTCATTCCCTGTTGTGAAGTTGGTTTTGGCTGAGATTCAGTTCTCTTCCATCTCTGTGCTATGCATGTCTAACTGATTTACACCATCCCAGATATCACAAAGAAATAACAGTCTCGCTCGCTTGCACAGTCAGTGTTTTATAAACACTGCAATGAGTTGTGTGACCACTGTATAAACATGTTTTCTTTATCACTGATATTATTTTCAGGATGAGATTTAACCTTATTCTGGTATAAGCATTGTGATATGTGGCCATTTTCACTTATCTATGTAGTCTGTAGTTACTACACAGTTTGTACACTTTTACAGCTTTTTTTGTTTGTCAGTCATTATAAGTAAAAGGCTGCTGAAGGATATTGGGCAGTTTTTGTTATGTCTTCCCATTTTTCTCACGATCATTTATTGCCAGTGCTGTGAAACTTTTTTTTTTTTTAATTTTTTTAATTTGCTGCAATTTCTTTTATTTTATATGTTAATCATATTTTATTTGATTAACAGATATCCAAGTCATAAAAGGTAACACTATTTTACAATGTCATTGTTACACGTTACATGTTGTTACTATTGTAATAACTAGAAATTATGCATAATTAAACCTATAGTAAGTACATGCAGTTAATTATTATTATTATCACTCAGTACTTAAATGTATAATTACAATGCAATACTGACACCTTAAAATAAAGTGAAACCCATAAAAACAATAGCAGAAAAAGCTATTATATTTACCATGTATAAATCCATAAATCTTTGTGTGGGTATAAATGGGTTTATCAGGCAATCAGACATATGTCAAGATTTTCAGATTATAGATAAGAATAATCATAAATGTTCACCCTGCATTCCACTGTAAAACCTCTGGTTTTGATATTAAACTGCAATGTTTTTTGATTAATAACATGAGATAAATTAAAAAGTGATTAGTGGGCAGTTTATGCTTTAAGATTTATCATTTCTTAAACGCTTCAGTAGAAAAACAAGGGAAGTCTCCATAGCACCATTCAAACTGAAAATACACATCAAAGAAAGATTCCGCAGTCTTGGACTTGGCTATTAAAACAAGTCTGCTACTCCCATCAGGTCAGTAGTAAATTGTAATGATCCCTGCATTCCTCATGGAAAAAAGTCAGATGTATCTTTCATTGATTAGAATCAATGAATCGCTCTGCATAGTCAAAATTTGTTAAGTGGAATAGAAACAGTAACTGTCTCTGAAATTTGAGTTATGCCATATATAATATATATATATATTAAATTACAGGACCGTCTTTTTGGCTCTTAGATCGTATCATCCTGAGATGCTATAAATTGTTCTTGAAAAGTGCCTATAAAGAGGATCTGTTAATTAAGAGCAGATCTAGCTCAAAGAAAGGGAAGGTTTCTGCATTTTCTTAAATACAACCACCTCTGTTCTCAATTTTATTAAAGCTGACTCAAAGTCACCCTCAGTCCATGAGACTGTATTATGCTTTTCTAACACTAGAAAGGTTGTTTTGCTCTTAGAGCATGTTTTTTTTTGTGTGTGTGTGTGTAATCTATCCATTCCTGTCTTTCTAAGGTACGTGCTTTCTTGTTGCATGTCTGATATGCCGGTTCATATTTGCTTTATTGATTAACTTTTTTATGTCTTCTGCCATCCTAATCACCAACCTGGAAACTTACCAAAATAAATATTATTTATGGTCACAAAATATGTATATTTTTCATTGGTTAACATGGTAGAAGTGCCAAAGTGAGGATCTTTTATTTGGAGAATAAGAGAGATGGAAGAGGTCTGAGAAAGGTAATATCAGAAACGGCTTTATAATGTCACAGTTGTTGTTCTACTTCAGAAATTCTTGCTCGGTTTCACTGTTTACTTTGTGTATATGTAAAATTAGATTATAATAACACTGCTGTAAGGAGTGCTTCCTCATTTAGGAGGAGATGTTTGTCGTCTTTCAGCAGTGGTGATCAATAGTGCTAACTGAGGAGAGTTTGTGGCAAATGCCCTCTCTCATGGTCTGTGCATGAACCGGAGCTGAATGCGGAGGTGGACAAAACTATACCAGACACGGCTGATAGATCGCATCAACAGCTCCTGATTTATGAAAGTCCAGGCTAGAGAGAGAAGGAAATAGCTGCAGAAGTAAAATACAGTTTGACTTCAACTTGGATTATGGTCAACAGTGTCATGTGCTCTTAGATGTTTGACCTAATATGATTTTAACTCTAACTTGCATGATTATTATAGATAAATTTTATCAAGGAGCAGGACAATCTCATTATAGAAAGCTTTTGATTGGACAAAAATCTTTGTAGTTCAGGATGAGTCATTAATATTATTTCTTTGTTGACCCAGAAAAGAAAGAGACAAAGCATATAAATGTGACTTCAACTCTAATAGTCATGAACTAAAATACATAAAACTTCAATTGATTTATATTGATTTAATTTTTTATATACACAGTCTCTTATGCTCAGTAAGGTTGCATTTATATGATCAAAAATATAGTAAAACAGTAATATTGTGAAATATTAAAATTTAAAATAATTGTTTTTAATTTTAATGGATTTTTAAAGTGTAATTTATTCCTGTGATGGCAAAGCTGAATTTTCAGCATCATTACTCCAGTCTTCAGTGTCACATGATCCTTCAGAAATCATTCTAATATGCTGATTTGGTGCTCAAGAAACATTTCTTATTGTTATGAATGATGAAAACAGTTGTGCTGCTCAATATTTTAGGGCTCTTTCATGATCAGAGGCACATCTGAATCTAATATTTGCTTCAGTTCGTATCTCCTGAGATACCGTCATCTGATCGATTTTTGAAGGCAGCATAGATGTATCATTCATTGCCTTTGATATCCCACAATCCTGTGCGTTCCATTCTGTGACAGTTAAGCTAAAAAATAAAGATGGTGTCTGAAAGTTGCAGCTAGCGGTCAATTTGCGTGTAAATGTACATTTTTTGCCCCATGTTTTCCACTTTTGATGTTGTTTCTAGCACAAAATTACTATTGTAGTAATTAAATATTTGTTTAGTTTTCACTAAAAGTTTGTTGTAGATCATTAAACCATTATGCTGCCTCAGAAGTCTGTACGAAATCAGTTTCATGAGGTACCTTTGTGCACAAACGCTGCCTGCAAAGTATTTGCTTGATAGTGCAGCGATAAAATCTTTTGCACAGTTCTGTGTATATACTTTTTTTTTTTTAGCCCTGTCGGCATAAGACTGAAGGTTTCCTAGCTCCTAGCTTAAAGCAAACCAAAGCCATGTATCGCTCCTGCTTAGTGTCTTTCTGCCCCCACTCTATTATTATAACTTTCTGTTTCTGCTGGTTAAAATCAAGGGAGAAGCAGTGAGATTGAACTGTTGAATCAGTTACAGGTTGGAGTCACAACGTTCAGTAAACAGCCTCTGTTTTTCCACTCAGTTGCTGAGTCACTGCAGGTCTGTACTAGCGTTGAGTCACAGGCCTGCGGCTTCTGCTCATGATTACATCTCTTCACAGGGCTCTCACATCTCCCGGGGTGTCTGGAGAAGATACACCCGAGAAAAGCATGGGAAAAAGTAGGGCGCTGTGGTTTGGCTCTGGAGTCGCTTTTGGCAAGTAATTCATATAAACGTATTTTGTTAAAAAAAAAAAAATGACTGGCACCATTCAGATTTCTGTTGCTGCTTTCCTGAATTAAATGACTCAGCTGTTGTTTTGGATGCAGAGATGTTGAGTTACAAATGAAGATGATGAATAGATGTGCTGAAGGAAGGAAGTTGTCAACGTCTTTGTGTTGTAATGTGGCTGTTCATAAACAATTCCCTCCAAAGCTCTGACAGATTTTTGTGAATAAATTGCAGCATTTAGAGTTGAGGAGAATGATGGATTATTTTTGAAGATCTAATGAGCCCAACAGTGTGACAGTAACAGTATCCCACCTGGTTTTGATTTATCCACGCTCAATGACTGATCTAGCATTTGTGTACAAGTCGACTGTAACTCTAAAACTCTGAATATATCACATCAACCCTGAATCAAAATGTGGCAGAAAAGTTAATTCAGATATCAACCTTAATGCCGTGTGAGAGAACAAGATGAATCACAGTTAACAGAGGCTCTGAATCGGTGAATGTCAGTGTTCTTGTCACCTCCTCTTCTTTTGTGTGGTCTAAGTTTACCTCAACAGCAGGAAACAGGCTTCATCCATAACTTCTGCAAAGAGCTGCTCCCATTATCAGAGCCTTCTGTTGCCCCTTTTTCCAGCACTCCCCCTGACAAGACCATGTTTACTTTATTGCGCAAAAATCCGTTAGGAATAAGATTTTTTATTTTTCCCCCCAAAGAGAGAGAGAGCTCTCTCTCTCTTTGTTTTCTATGACACTAAAAGTAGAAAAATAACTAAATTATTCCTCATTAACTACAAAAAAAAGGTAATGATGAATCTACAACATGTTTGAAATGTCATCTAAAAAGGTGCATTTAGTTTACATATTTCATCATCTTTAATAAGTTAACTTTTGTGGACAGGGGGAGAACACATTCTTTCCCAGAATGCATTTTTTAATACAAGTGCAACAGTACCCGCCCCCTTTTTCAGCATTGTTTGAAGAAGTATTTTTTTTATTATTCATTTTTCCCATACAGATTTTAAAAGTCTTCATTAAAGAGTTATAAGCCATGAACCAAGCCAACCAGCTATGAGGTAAATCACAACACTACAAACTTTGATTTGAAACTAAAAAGTTTTTTAAAAAATCTGATAAAAAGACAAAGATACAATACTGCATACTTAACGGTTTTAGTGAGGGAAAGAACATTGCTAACAGCATAATCAAATCAAAAACTATGAAAAAATATAAAACTACTCATTTGCAAATGTTGATTATATGTATAAAAACAATAGTTATATGTAGTTATATATCTTCATACAAACATTTCAGTAGTTTGAGAGCGTAGAGAGATCGATTTGATTAGCCTATGTCATTCGCAGTGCTTCATTGGAGTGGGCGGAGCTTAAGAGCTATTTTGGAGCATGCTGCTTTTTTCGACTCTGACTAATTTTCTGTACAGCATCAAGGGTAATATAGTTTTTTTAAAATCAGGAATTCCACTGTTAAACACATTTATTTTTAAAATAAGCTGAAATAATGCTGATTGACAGCTTCAGTAGAAGCAAATACCATGGATTAACAACCTCGTAGCTCACAGTAGGTCTGTCTTTAAAGGTTTATAAGTTATCGTTCAAAATCAATTTCCTTATGGAGAAAATGAATGGAGTTTTAACTTCCTGAACCCAACAGTTGCACTCTATTCACTCAATTTTGCTTCTTGCCATTCCAATTTAAATTCCAATTCAACATCCTGTTTGGTGTGGCCATTCCAGTCCAAGCCTATTCCTGCATCATACTCTTTTATCGAACATAAGATTTTCCTGCATCAAACATAAGATTATAGTGACTGGATCACAATTTTTAAAAGTTCTGAATCACACAGCACATCACCTTGGTCAGTTAGTTGCATTCAGACAAAAACTGTTGGATTACAAAAAAAAAAAAAAAAATGCTTACAATTTCTACTCAAATTATTTTAGAGCTTGGCATAATTAGAAAAACTTATATTTGTTATAAGAATACCCACAGCATTTTAAGATTTTATTAATTTACATGACTTTTCTGTTACATGTCTCGTGTTGTGACCTAGTTTTCCCCATTCTGTTTGATTAGTCATTTGATTCACCTGTGTCCAGTTAATTATCTCGTTCCCTTTGTTTGTCACATGTATATATACCCTGTGTTCTCCTTCACTCCTTGTCCGTTCTCATTTATGTTGGATGTGTATTTTGAGTTTCCTGCCTGTTTCCGTGATTAAATACTACTCCTTTTATTCGCCTTCGTCCTTGTGCCTGCTTATACACACGTGCACGTAACAGAAGAACAGACCTACACAGTTAATTTTGCGGCATTTTCTTTTGTTTATTTTTTCGTCACAATGGACCCTGCTGTTTCCCTACTATGCCTGGAGCAGAAGGACCGCTCCCTGGAGTTACACACCATGGACTTTTTGGAGTTGGCGTGCCTTACACACTATCCTGTCCCGGGCCATTTCGCCGCATGTATGGAGTGGGTGCTGATAAACAACAACTCAGCATTCACCATCGGCCCAGCAGAGCCTATCAGCACCGCTCCACTTAACCCAGCGTCCAATCAGCACCGCTCCACCTAACCCAGCGTCCAATCAGCTTATGCCCAGCCAGACGGAGCTAAACCCTGATTCCACCGCAGACACGGAGCCTGCGCCTGCCGCGGAGAAAGTGCCAGCGAGCCCTGCTGAGCTGTGTTTTACCCCGGAGCCAGAGCCCGATTTGATGTCTGACCAGGTGCGCAAGTCGGCCACAACGCCCGTCCCCAAGGGAGTTTTAGTGGAGCTTGAGGGCTCGGATGGAAGCCCCACCCACACTCCCGCCGCTGTGTGTGAGTACAATATGGACCCTGGGAAACTATTTGGTTATTTAGAGGAGGATTTAATAGACTGGTTTTCCAAGGCTATTTCTGCAGACACCCCTATGTCTTTCACCCCTGTATCTCCTGTTCTACAAGTATCTCCAGCGACCCCTGTACCTCCTGTGCCCCACGTATCTCCAGTGCCTTCTATGTCTGCAGATTTCCCGCCCAGCCTCCCTCTCGCCCCTCTATTTGACCAGTATATTTCTACAGCTGCTACTACTCCTCTGGTTCCTGTCTGCCCCTCATCTCCTCCTCAGCCGTCTCCTCGCAGTACTGCGGATTCATCACGGGGCTTCCAGTCTCCAGCATGGCCTTGGCGTGAGGATCCCCTGTCTTCACCTCCAGCCACAGAACCCCAGACTCCACCTGGGTCCTTTGATCCTTCGGTGTCGCCTTGGCTCATTGCGCCCTCAGCTCCACTGTGGCACGTCATCCCACCCGCTCCACCAGGCTTCCTCATCTCACCGGCTGCGCCTTGGTCAGGCATCACCCTGGTTCCACCTCAGGACTTCTGGCTGCACCTCTGCCTTCCATCCCTCCGGCTCCACCGGGCTCGGCCTTCCCTCCAGCTCCTCCGTTATCCTCAGTCGCACTGGCTCCACAGCAGTCTTCCGTATCCCCATCTCCGCCTCTGTCCCATGAGCCGTCAGCTCCACCTTGGCCCTCCGGACCTTTCTCCAGCGTCGCAGGAGAAAGCACCCCTGGTTCGTTCCACCAAGTCTCCTCCATGGCTCCTCCCTCCTGCGCCGCCACCAAGGAACATCTTGCTGACTGTGGCCTGGGTCATCTGGCTCCTTCTGCTCCTGGCTGTCCCCTGGCTCCTCCCACCCTCCACTTTTTTTGCTGTGGACTCTAGTTGTTGTTCCTCTGCCCTTCGTCCTCCTCCAGAGCCCCCGCCTCCATCCTCAGTTGGACTCATTACGGCGCAAGGACGCTCCTTCCCGGGAGGGGGTGAGCTGTTACATGTCTTGTGTTTTGTGACCTAGTTTTCCCCATTCTGTTTGATTAGTCATTTGATTCACCTGTGTCCAGTTAATTATCTCGTTAAGTTCCCTTTGTTTGTCACGTGTGTATATACTCTGTGTTCTCCTTCCCTCCTTGTCCGTTCTCGTTTATGTTGGATGTGTATTTTGAGTTTCCTACCAGTTTCCATGATTAAATACTACTCCTCTTATTCGCCTTCGTCCTTGTGCCTGCTTATACACACGTGCACGTAACATTTTCCAGGTCTAGAAATCTCAAATATACAGGTTTTCCAAGATTGTTAGAACACTGCTTCTAGAAACAGTTGTTGAGGAGGGAAACTTAATGAAGACATACCTTGATTTTTAGTAGTTTTAGTTTATTTTAAAGCTTGTCTTATTTTAAATAATTTTGGTCATCAGTTAGGTTATCTTCAGGCCCCTTTGGTAGAAAACTGAGGCCGTCTGGTGGGCCCCAGCCTCCTGGTTGAGAAGCACTGGTCTAAATGGTTTAAACTCTAAGACTTAATTCAGCAATAGAGCTCCTGCTCCTCCATTCAGTGACCTGTGCTTCTGAATTGAGACTTAACCATATCCAACAAAAAATATTTCACCCAAGGGTATGGCTCTGAATATTGAACAAGGAAATTTACTGCATTTATTTTATTTATGTTTGACATAAGGAGTCATGTATAGTGTTTGGTTTCAGGAAGTAAATTTTGTTAGCTAGATGGATCTAATACACTGTAGATCTTAATGGTTTGTCTCAGGATTTTCTGGTTCAAAATAGGTTTTGTAGTGATCTGTTTTCTGTTGCTGTGCATAAAGCACCTCGGGAAAGAAAAGACGTACCTTAAGTATTACGTCTTGGACGTGACCTTCTCACGGGTTTAACTCTGGCTCTCAGTTTCATCTCTCAGCACAGTTTGACTTTTGGCAAGACGCTGAGATTGTCAGCAATATGTTTATGGCAATGTTACAGTACTGAAGGGGGGAAATTTTGTGTTTGAGAAAAATACACTGCGATCAGTGCACGTAAAACTGAAGTGTTACTCTGAATTGTTGAATAAGGCAAAAGTGTTAAAAACTATTTTACTTGCTCAGAATTTTAACCCAACAAAAGATACAAATGAGGTGGAACCAAAGACTTAACAGGTACTAAAAGTGAGTGTTAGACATGTGTGTTGAGATATTTACTGTAAGTAACAAGTAAAATCCAGGGCTAAAAGCAGTCTCGTCAATACTACAAGGATAGACTCTGTCCATGTTCCTTACATGCTTATGTTGTCCTGTTGTCTTCCATTCTCTGCCACTGGTCTTTATCCAGTCATCATCTGTGAAATAAAAAGACCGTTAGTTAAATTGTCTTCACTTACCTCTACATCTGATTAATTTCATGAACTTATAAATTTGCCTCTAAGTTCTGAGTGAGACTTGGTAAATGTAATTATGATCTATCTGTTTGTCTGTGTGTCACAGATCAGAGCCTTAAAGATCAGAGCCATTTGGACATTGAGGCAGAGCTGTTTGGACACTGCCAGAGATTTTATCCTAATGCTCACATACACACTGACACATAGCTTTGAGTGAATTCCAAGGAATTGCATTTTAAAGCTCCCCTTTAAACTCTCAAAACAAACACCAAATAAATCCAAGTGTTTTTTTTTTTGAGAAGGTGTGCATCTGCATCCATCTCAAACATGTGGTTTAATTGTCCCAGATCTTGTCCATGCATTGTTTTGTTTCTGTTTTATGGGACTGCAGATGATGTTACATCTAAACTGGTTTTCCAATCAAATCATCTTAACACGTTTTGTGACTTTACTTTAGGTAAAGTGCCTATTAATTGAGGCACTTTACCAAATGCACTTTTCACAGCAGGTCCATTTAAATAAATTAGTAATTAAATTAGTCCTGGATCTGATTTTCATCTTTTTTTCATGCACATGCAGACCCCAAAATCTGAGCTCTAGACACTGGGTTGTGGAGATCTGAAGTCGACCCAGAGTAGCTCAAACAAGAGCCACATACTTCAAATGGAAAATATTCTTGACTATAGTACCATCTGCTTTCACTTTAGAGTCCAATTCCACACCTAAATAAAGATCCCTCCTGAACACTTTTATTGCTCTCCAACCCCCTCTTGTTCAGTTTTTCTTTTCTTTCTTTATTTTTCCTCCTTTCCCTATGGCTATATTGCAGCAGGCAGCACACCTCTCTCTCCCACTGACCTTTATAAAACCTGCCCCGTGTCAGATCATATTGCTTGTGTGAAACATTAGGTTTGTTCTTTATTGGTGTGTGAATCCTTTGGTTTGATTCTCTTACTCATTTGATTCAGTTGACTCATCTGTATTCCACTGTTTTATGTACAGTAACTGACAGGTCCCAACTTAACAGCAACTATAAAAGTTCCTGAGGTAAAAGCTTAGTAGTATATGTTATTTTTTTCGACATTTTATTGATAGAAGCAAAGGATGTATATACAGGAGGAAATCCAAATGGTAGTTGATCAGCTCAAAAGGTCAAAACATTGCTTCACAAGCTTAGAAACCTTTAAAAAATCTTTATGAAACTTCAAATCAGTGCTTCAGAGTCATGTGATTTTAGCAAACAAGGCTTCATGGTGGTTTTGGGGGTTGATCTAAAGCAAACTTATTAGCATGTATTAAATGTATGGCTCTAGTTTTAAAATTTAAGTTCATAAACATTTATCAGAATCTTCTATAAAGTCTTTAAACTTATGTCTGTAGAAATGTTGTTACTTGTTGGAACACAAAATAAGCTACAAATGCATAAAATGCCACATATTACAGGGATAATTATTTACTGGTATTTAATAATATTATAGATTACACTTTGTAGATTACTCTTAAAAAAAAAAACATTTTCCAAGTTTCAAAAACAAGTTTTGAACAGCTTTGTGAAATGGAACTGGGACATGACAGGTCTAGACTAAAAGCAAGACTACCCTCTGCAACATTTTCTCACTTAATAATTATTTTTCAACAGATGAAGTTGATAGTAGTGTTAGTAAAGATCTTAATTCTTAATTCTTAATTCAATAATTTTTTGCCTTATATTGTGATAGGACAGTATGTAGACAGGAAGCAAACTGGAAGAGACAGAGGGGGATGGGACCAGGAAAACTACATGAGACGGGAATTGAACTCAGGGGGCCTCATTTATAAAGCGTGCGTATGCACAGATTTGATCTTAGAGTGTGCGTACGCTTAAATCCACGCCAACGCTCATATTTATAAAAACAGTCTTTGACGTGGAAAAGTGCTTAGCGCCATGTCAGGGTCTGAGCAGACGTACGCACTTTTCCTTACAGGTTTTTGGAAATCTCTTGCAGCTTGCCATTCTAAATGAAAGGATTTGGACGATGACTGGTGATCTTTTATATGTAAATGACATTAATTGGTTGTCGTTTACAATGCGGAGAACTGAAACCATTCAGCTGCGCGCACGTTCAAGATCATTTGCGATTTATAGATTTCACATCTCATCTTTCACATTTCGCTCGTTTTCTGTGTGTACGTTCATTCGAGCAGGGCGGGCGAGAGCCGTGAGGAAACGGTGCGAGACCGGTGACGCGAGTGATAATGAGCATCAGCTGCGCGTTGTACCAGTCTCGAATCTCTCAAGGAGGAGCTCCGGAAGCATAAAAGGGGGAGCGACGACAGTGAAGGATGAGAGAGGACCAGGCATGGATTTTATGTTATGTTTTATTATATTTGTGTGGCCGGCAGACGGCCGTGACGGTCTGCCGGCATTTACTTTCGTTTTGTATTTGTTTATTTTATATATTAAAGTTGTGTTGAACATTCGTCGGTTCCCGTCTCCTTCTTACCGTATCTACGAACTACGTTACATTGGTGCCGAAACCCGGGAGGAAGGAGGGACATGCTGTCGGAGAGCCCTCGCTGCTGAGGGGGATCGCGGTGTTGAGGAGGTCGGGCAGCGCGGAAGAGTGAAGACCGCGAGTGGCTGCCCGAGGCGGTGGTGCTGGAGCAAGCATACAGCAGGTGGGACGGAGAGCTCGAGGCCGTGCTCCTGGGTTGAGGTGGGATGGCTGCCGTCTGAGAGGGAGCGGAGGAGTCGCCGCCGTTCGCCGTGGGCCGGAGCCTGCTGCCGTCCGCCATGAAGGGAAGGAGCAGGGAACGGGGGACTCGCTGCCGGCTGCCCTCAGTCGGATGAGCCATCGCTGGCCGCCAGGGGGCAGAGGAGGATCGAGCCGTCCACCGACCGTCCAGTACCATCGTATGGCACCGCGAGGAAGAGCCTCTCGGCTGGCTGAGGACCGAGCGGCAGTGTGTCTGGGAACCGGACCAAGAATTTTATTTTTTTTTTTTTTTCCTTTTTCCTCTCTTCCCTCTCTCGTCTGTCACTCCCTGTGCTTCCGTCTTCTTTTCTCTCGTCTCGTCTGTCCTTACCCCCAGGTGCTGCGGCCGCCGAGACTGGCCCCCGGGGGGAGTAGAGCGCAGTCTCGTGGGTACCCCCGGCCTGTGAGGGGCGATGGGGGTATGTGACGAGCAGGGCAGGCGAGAGCCGTGAGGGAACGGCGCAAGGCCGGTGATGCGAGTGATAACGAGCGTCAGCTGCGCGTTGCACAGGTCTCAAATCTCTCACGGAGGAGCTCCGGAAGCATAAAAGGGGGAGCGACAACAGTGAAGGACGAGAGAGGACCAGGCCTGGATTTTATGTTTTATTATGTTTGTGTGGCACAGCATTTACTTTCGTTTTGTATTTGTTTATTTTATATATTAAAGTTGTGTTGAACGTTCGTTGGTTCCCGCCTCCTTCTTCCTGTATACGAACTACATTACACACACGTACGCACATCTGAGAAATGATCATAAGATCAAATTTAGGACGGTTTCTGTGCAACATTTTATAAATGAGGCCCTAGGTTTCTCGAAGCACTAGCTCACCATGTGTCAGCATGCTGCCCACTGGGCTATTGGCATGAACACACCAGCCAGAGTATGATAAATATTAGAACCTCATTGTGTATTATCCATGGGGGAACAGAACCCGATGGCAAAAATCCAGCTGTCAGAATCCGTTCCTCCATCCAGCTGTCAGAATCCGTTCGCCCATCCCCAGAGATGTTTCTGTAGTGGCTTAAAAGATGCTGACAGAATCCGACGGCAAATATACAGCTGTCGAAATCCGTCCCCCCCCCATATGATGACAGATATTGATGCAGTGACTTAAAGATGCTGATTCTATCCTGTGTGTGGATGGAGTTTAACCGGCATAAGTTTAAAGAGGGGGTATAACACACAGTTTCTGCCAATCTCATGTTAATCTTGAGTACAAACAGACAAATATTGCATCCTTCTTATCTCCGAAAAGTCTTTAGTTTTATCATATTTATAAAAGATAGATACGCTGTACCGAGTCTTTCCGAAAAAAGCTGAGCTCCTGGAGGCGTGCCTGCCGTCAGTGCCATGAGCAGAGCTAAAGAGTCATGAGCTCGCACTGCTTTTGCGTAGAGATCGTCTGCTAGCTGCGACATCATTATAAATAAAAGGGGAACAAAAACATTCATGCTGTTTACATTTTATGCAACAAAACACAGACATCTGATTTAGCTTTACTCACCACCTGCGATCTGCAAATCAAGCGCCGAACTGGGACTTGTTTACAAAGTATTCATCACCGAAATCCCGGGACCAAACAAACATGTGCACAACTCCGTTGCTGCCCCGGAAAAACAAACTTCATCCACTGTTCCCTTAACACTGGGCTCTTTGGGAAGCTGAAAAAGGTAATCTTTCCCTCACAACCAAAAACACACTCCTTTGGTGACAGGAGCTGCGTCTCATTTTGGAGGCTGCGTCCTCCGGAGGTCGCATTTGAAGGCTGCATACGTCATCAGTGATGTCATATTTAAGAAAAGTAACCGTAATAAAATTGACTGATATTCATTGTGAGGTGTAAAATACTGTAATTTCTTTCTTACGTTGCAATCTAACGGTTATTTTTCTTAAATGAGACTGCTTCGATGATGTATGCAGCCTTCAAAGGGTGCAGCCCCTGAATTGGGACACAGCCATTGTTGAAAAATCTCTAGGCTTCCGTATCCCGAACGAATCACATTGATGGGCGTGCTCTTGCACTTGCTCTGGGTGATGTGTGTGTGCGTGCTTATCTGGGAGAAGTGCCTATACAAGGAATTCCACCCTTTTATGACGTTATATAGGCCATACTCGAAAAAAATTCGGCGAAACGTCCAGAACCGGAAGTTGTATATTTGACAAAGAAATACTCTGTCATACGACCAACTCGTGTTTTGAAACGGCTCTTTAACAGTGTAAATAAGTCAGAATGCATGAAATAGCATTACACCCCCCCTTTAAATGTTAATTTTTTGCATTTTTATTATGATATAAAATATGTTGACAGGAAGCAAAATTGGAGAGAGAAGGCAGACGGGATCCGAAAAAGTCCACAAACCTGGACTTGAACTCCGGATTCATGCTGTACAACAGCACCATATGTCTGCACACTGTCCACAAGGCTTTTAAGTCAGTGCATCAACATCTCTCATTATATGGGGGGATGGGGGTTAACGGATTTCGACAGCTGTTTATTTGCCTTCGAATTCTGTTCCCCCCAATCAAATTTATCAAACTGGCTCTGCCTCACACTTTCCGATGGCTTTGTGGACAGTACGCTGACCTCTGGTGCAGTTGCGTACAAAGAATCCTAGGTTTGTCCAGGCTTGTGGATTTTGACAGCTGTATATTTTTTTATAATCAAAAAGAATCGTTACATTTTTCAAAAAGAATTGCTACTTTCTTAAAAAAGAATCGCTACATTTTCAAAAAGAATCGCTATTTTTCTCCAAAAGGAATAGCTACTTTCCTAAAAAAGAATCGCTACTTTTCCCAAAAAGAATCACGACTTTCTTCAAAAAGAATCGCTACAATTTCAAAAAGAATTGCTACTTTTCCCCAAAAGAATCACTACTTTCCAAAAAATGAATCTGTACATTTTTCCCAAAAGGAATCGCTACTTTCCTAAAAAGAATCGCTACTTTTCCCAAAAAGAATCGTGACTTTCTTCAAAAAGAATCGCTACAATTTCAAAAAGAATTGCTACTTTTCCCAAAAAGAATCATGAAAGGCAAAAAAAATGAACATTTAAACTGATTCTGGTTAAACTCCATCCACACAGAGCATGGATTCATCATCTTTTAAGTCACTGCATCAATATCTCTCATCATTTGGGGAGAGAACGGAGAGAACCCCCCATGAGGTTCTAATATTTATCAAACTGCCTCAGTCTTGCACTTCCTGATGGCTTTGTGGACAGTTCGCTTAACTCTGGTGCAGTTGCATACAAAGAATCTTAGTTTCGAGTCCAGGCTCGTAGAATTTTCCGGATCCCATCTGCATTCTCTCACTAATTTTGTTTCCTGTCAACATATTTAATATCATTATAAATGGCAAAAAGGCAGAAAATGAACATTTAAACTGATTGTGGTTAAACTCCATCCACACAGAGGATGGAATCATCATCTTTTAAATCACTGCATCAATATCTCTCATCATTTGGGGGGAACAGATTTTGACAGCTGTATATTTGCCGTCGAATTCTGTTCCCCCCCCACATGAGGTTCTAATATTTATGAAACTGGCTCAGTCTCGCATTTCCCGATGGCCTTGTGGACAGTGTGCTAATATATGGTGCTATTTGTGCACCAGGAAACCTGAGTTTGAGTCCTGGCTCGTGGACTTTTCCAGATCCCGGGGGGCAAAAATCCGACGGCAGCTTAATCAGCATCAATTAAAAAAATTATTATTTGCCTTTTATTGTGATACGACAGTATGTAGACAGAAAGCAAACTGGAAGAGACAGAGGGGGATGGGATCAGGAAAAGTACATGAGCCAGGAATTAAAGTCGGGTCTCTTGAAGCACAATGTCAGCGTGCTGCCCACTGGGCTATTGGCATGAACACACCAGCCAGAGGTTGATAAATATTAGACCCTCATTGTGTATGATCCATGGGGGAACAGAATCCGACGGCAAAAATCCAGCTGTCAGAATCCGTTCCCCCATCCAGCTGTCAGAATCCGTTCCCCCATCCAGCTGTCAGAATCCGTTCCCCCATCCACATGATGAGAGATGTTTCTGTAGTGGCTTAAAAGATCCTGATTCTATTCTGTGTGTGGATAGAGCTTAACCAGCATCATTGTAAAGATTTATTTTTGCCTTTTATTGTGATAGAACAGTATGTAGACAGAGAATAGGGAAAATATAGAGAATAGGGAACGATTCAGACAGTGTAAATATGCTTTCCTTTGACGCGAATGAAGTCCGTTTTCACGTTAGTGTCACATGAACTGCTGCAACACGAGCAGTCTACTCTGGTCCAGAGACACAAGAGCACAGAGTGGATCATCAGACCACAAAAGGTATCGGACCCATTTGAATTCTGCACAGAATGCTGTATATTAAAGCGATATAAAGGATATTCGGAGGAGAAACGGTTAGCGATTAGAAGGAAACTGAGGTTTTACAGAGTCTAACGGCTATGGCCGAGCTGTAACAAACGAAACGCTATTGGCTATTTTAAAAAAGGCGCGGGGCTGTTCAATATATCGCCCTGTCTTCCTTGTTTCAGTTGAAATTACATCAACACATTGAATAATGCTGCATGTTCCAACACTCTTCAGTGGGCCTTTAAGTGTCACTGTATATTTAAGTTTTAGATGACTATATTTTACTGATATTTCCTTGGCAAATGCTAATCTACAGTATTTATGAGGGGAAGTTTTTGATGTGTGATTCACCTGGTCCACCTATGCCTCCCTGTTAAAACCATATTTATGGCATTCCTGGGACACAGTGTTGAGAGATGAAGTTGCCTGAACATGAATAAAGGATGAGCTGCAAACCTCTCATATTTCCAAGGTGACGCTTTACCTCCTTATGGCACCAATGGCCTTCTCTTCAGAAATGAGTGATTTAACCATCAACATATTTATTTGTCTGTTTGGACCTTTTGTGAAATTGATTTCCCCTAAGAGAGTGCTGGATTTGACCTATTTAGTGATTCCAGACAAACCTCCTGCACATTATCACTTGCAGATCAGGTTGCTGGAGAGATCAGACCAGGCATTGTGTTCTGGAAGTCACAAGAGACTTCATCCAGAGCCCTACAAACCTGATCAGTTCACAAATATGATAAACCTTGACAGAAGGAAGAAATGACTCCATGTTGGGCTGAATAGGAAGTTCGACACATTGCCTAAATCCATTAATTCATCTGAAGTCTGCTAGGTTTATAGGGTGGGGTGATGGGGCTTAGGACTGAGCGGTACTGGATCATGCTTAAAAAAAAGCCTGAAATGGATGTAAAGGTGGCTGGGAAAGGTAAAGACAGAAAAGGGTGCACACTTTTAGTCACGCAATCTAAAAGTCCTCACCTAGAATATTTTAAACTGTGTAAATTCATCCAAGTGCAAGTCACGCACCTTGGCAGTTTTATCCACTAATAGTCATCAATGCAAAAAGCATGATTCAGCTCCAGGGAAATAAAGTCCATCTGTATGGTCACAAGACTTCAGAGATGTAGTGTGAATCACTGACATGTTGCATGCTTTGATTTCATTTTCTCATGCCACTGCGTGCCAAACAGCCCCTTGTTTTTCAGTTGACACACAGGAAAGAGTTACTGACTTCCCAAAAGTGATGTGATTCTAGTCTGGCAGAGTATACAGCAAAAAATAACTTTGTACAAACACAACAATGAGTTTTGTTCAAAACAAAGTAGAGAGTAGAGTCATGCTCTCACTCATTACAGCAGTGAAAGATTTCTGGCTGAACATTCTGATGTAGTACAGTAAAATCGCCTCTTTGAGAGCCACATTAACAAAAACAATAGAAAATAAATTTAGAAGAACTGGAAACATTGTGACAAAATATAAAAATATAGAATAAAGACTGATATGTGAGGATGTTCTTAAAATATCAGCAGTTTTATTGTATGAGTAGTGTAGATGGTTGAGGTTAAACTTCTCTAATGTTTGCATATTTGATGTTTTTATCACATAAAAAAAATAAAATAAATAAGTTTACGTAATAGCTTTTCACTAAACTCACAAACCTAAGTCTAGTAAACCCTGACGTTATATAATAATGCACTTCATGTTGATAACAAAAAATGGAATATACACTGCTCAAAAAAATTAAAGGAACACTTTGAAAACATATCAGATCTCAATGGGGAAAAATATCATGCTGGATATCTATACTGATATGGACTGGGTAATGCGTTAGGAACGAAAGGATGCCACATCGTTTGATGGAAATGAAAATGATCAACCTACAGAGGACTGAATTCAAAGACACCCCAAAAATCAAAGTGAAAAAATGATGCAGCAGGCTAGTCCATTTTGCTGAAATTTCATTGCAGCAACTCAAAATGGTACTCAGTAGTTTGTATGGCCCACATGCAGAATATCCAAAAATTGTACGCAAGTAAAAGTACAAGTACTTACTGAAATATTTACTCAAAGTAAAAGTGAAAGTAATAATCTTAATATTTACTTGAGTACAGAGGTGTAAAGTATTTGAGTAAATGTAATTAGTTACTGTACTTAAGTATCTTTTTGGCTACTTTGTAGTTGTACTGAGTATCAAAGAATTTAGCAACTTTTACTCTCTACTTGACTACATTTTTGAACAAGTAAATGTACTTTTTACTCCAATACAAATTACATTTTGCATTGCACCTAACTTTTTCTGTAGCAGTCTGCTATAAAGAAGCGATATCGCCATCTAAGGGCACTGAAGATACTATATCTTGTGCGTTTTGCCCTTTACTCACCCAAACTTGACAACAAGGCTACTTTACGTGAATGTGAGTGCATTTGCAGGTAATTGCTGAATCGCATTTGTTTGATTTATGAGATGAGGACATGATGAGGTCAAAACCAGCACACCCAGTACAAGTAGGCTTTAATATTTAAAGAATTAGTTCACTTTCAAATGAAAATTACACAAGCTCACCCTCAAGCCATCCTAGGTGTATGACTTTCTTCTTTCAGCTGAACACAATCTGAGTTATATTAATAAATATCCTGACGCATCTAAGCTTTATAATGGCAGTGAGCGGGAACAACGAGTATGAGCTGAAGAAAGTGCATCCGTCCACATCCATCCATCATAACCTCTCGTAGTTCAAAAAGCTTACGCTACGTCCTACGCCTTCCATATTCAACTTACGAAAAAGCTTAACTGACGTGAGGTCTATTATGCTTTCTTCCTAATTTGAATACGGAAGGCGGTCTGGCAAAAGCTAGATATTTTACTTTATAACGTGTTAAATATGGATATTTTTCTTACACAAATGCATTGTTTTGCTTCAGAAGGCCTTTATTAACCTCCCGGAGCGGTGTGGAGTACGTTTTGCTTTGGATAGATGCACTTTCTTCAGCTCATACTCACTGATCCCGTTCACTGCCATTATAAAGCTTAGATGCGTCAGGATATTTATTAAAATATCTCCGACTGTGTTCATCAGAAAGAAGAAAGTCATATACACCTAGGATGGCTTAAGGGTGAGTAAAGCTTGGGGTAATTTTCATTTGAAAGGTATCTGTATTCCCTGTAAGTTATTTGTACTTTTACTCAAGTATGGTTTTCAGGTACTCTTTACACCTCTGCTTGAGTAAGAGTAAAAAAGTGTATATATGTATGTATACAACAATACAATAGCATTTTTATTATTTAGATAGATATTTAAATTATTATTATTATTATTATTATCATTATCATAATTAGATATCTTTGCAACAAACACAGAAGAGACAAGCATTATTTTTGGCATCTGTAGCCCAAATATCATTGTATAGCTACATTTGAAAGAAGAAAGAAAGAAAACTCTTTACATGTGCTCGCCTCGCGCTCATAACCTCTGAACATCTGAACACAAACAATGATCAAATGTACATTGATGGATATTCTTCTGGCTGTTCTCCAAAATGTAATCAAATGTATATTTCTGCAGGCGCGTAAAAACTGGTTAACTGTGTCAACGCAAAGGCGTTAATTTTAAAGACTAACAGGTCGCCGGCGCCACCACTGCACAATAGGTAGTCTACCCACAAATTACCGCGGGACGGCGGGTGTTCATTTAATGAACGGGTAGCTTATTTAATGTATAAATTAAGATATATGTCCAAAAAAAAAAAAAAAAAAAAAAACGGTAAAGAAATGCTACATAGGCTACTTTGTTATCGTGGCGTAATAATTTGTTTGGTTGTAAAATGTAGGCTATTGGCTGTATGAATTGAAATCAAATGAAATCGATACCTGTGGAATTGTTCACAGACAGCATAAGCAGCTCAACTAATAAAGATCTTCATCGCTGGGAAACAATAGGACGCATTTGCAGATTTGCTTAAATTGACTATGGTCCACTGCCACTTCATCCAACGCTCCGAGTGAGAAACTGCTTCAGACGATTCAGTGCGTGATTAAATGAACTCCTTCAAACTGATTCGCGAACCACTTTAAACAGTTTGGCCAACTTGTTTGATCAAGTCTTTGAGCAGAATCGACTCAAAAGAGTGATTCATTTGTGAATGGGACATCGTTCATAAAAAAAAGAGACTTGCGCGCTTGGAATAAACTACGCATTTACATGTACAGTATTGCATTAAAATAAAGTAACGAGAGAACGGTCGCCCAGCGTAGCGAAGTAAAAGTACAGATTTTTCATTAGGAATGTACTCAAGTTAAAGTAAAACTACCCACATTTAAATCTACTCTAAAAAGTACACATTTTCAAAAAATTACTCAAGTAAATGTAACGAAGTAAATGTACTTCGTTACTACCCACCTCTGCCCCCACGTGCTTGTATGCATGGGGCATTCTCCTAATGAGACGACGGATGGTATCCTGAGGTATTTCCTCCCAAATCTGGACCAGGGCATTACTGAGCTCCTGGACAGTCTGAGGTGGACTCTCGCCACATGAGGCCGGGCATTGTCGTGCACCAGGAGGAACCCAGGACCCACTGCACCCAGCGTAAGGTCAGACAATGGGTCCATAAATTTTTAATTTATAAATGCATTAATACTGGTTGTGATACTCAGTAGTCTGTTTCTCCCACTCTCTCTTCTCTTAGCTTGTGTATATTCCTTCTTTAAGGCAGTATTATTAGCTGGCAGAAGAGGAGAGAAAGTGATGGAATGCAATAAGAACATGGATGCTGGGTTGGGGAGACAAGCATAAACCAAACACACTCAGTACCCTTATAAGGGCATCACCATTGTGATTATAGCTTTGCTGACACATTCGCTCAAGATATGAGCTGAGCTGGGTTTTCTCAGGATGGATTCCTCATGTGGAGTGCAGCATAATGAGAGACTGTGTCTTGACAGTTTATTAAAGCTGAACGCTAGAACGTTCTGGTGGTTTATTGTTTGGGATTGGTCACAGCTCACACATTACAGCTATTTCTGCATGTGCTTGACATGTGTGTGGAGACTCAAACACAGTGCTCTCTCTCCATTAGTGTAGTTAACTTCAGATCTGAATATAATCTCTTAAAAAGGCATTGTTGAAAAAATCTGGCAACATGATGCGCTGAAATATGCCAATGTAATAATTACCCTTAATACCCTGTTTAGTCTGTGTATTTGTTCATCCATTAAATGCTACATATGATGTTCAGCTAATAAAAAAAATTGTCAAAGGTAATTAATTATTGTTCTGAATTTTTATTAATTTTTTATTTATTTTTATATTATTATTTTATTATTATTTTATTAATTTTTTATTTTTATTTTTTTTATATTATTCTTGTTTTAGATTGTCTTTTTTTTAGATTTATTGTTAGGCAAATCAATTAGCTATCACAAACATTAAATTTCTCACCATTTGATTGGGTTTTACATTATATGGCTTTTATATGAAAACTTGCCCCTAAAGAAGAGAAACGTGCAAAGCAAAAACATTAAGAGCAATATAATTTTATATAGATGCACACAGACCTCACTTAAACTTTTAAAATTCATGAGTATGCCAGTGCAAACCTCAATGATGGTGAAAGTCAACATCATTAAGCAAAATGGTGAACACTTAACATCACCACACAACAAATAACAACAGCAATAGAGACCAAAACACTAAATGCATAATTTATTCATGCTGCAATGCATGCAGGGAGCCTGCAAGTGAGTAACATTATTAAGCATGACATTTTTTTTTTTCATTTTTTTTTTAGTCAGACAACATTGTTAGGCTATTTGGGAAACATTTAGGGGAATATTGTTGGTTTAACCAGTGCCATTTTAGTATGAGGTACTATTTTTATTATTATTATTATTATTATTATTATTATTTGAATTAGTTACTTTTTATAGTTTCCATTTTCATTTTAAAGTTTTTGTAATTTTGCTGTGTTTTGTAATTTTTACGTTTTTTATTTTTATTTTTTTTAAATATATTTTTTTATTTAAGTTTTAGTTATTTTAGTACATGAAGTTATACTAAATGAAAATGAAAAATGTTGCTTGCCAAATAAATGAAATAAAATAATTTTTTAAAATATATTTTATTTTATTTCAGTTATTGTTTATTTTATTTCTTAGTATGCTGAATATAGCTAACAGTGTTAGGTAGAATACTTACAACATAGTCGGTTACTGATTCCAAATTAAATGACAAAAAATGTAGTTATTGACATAATGCATTACATTACACATTTAAGGTAATATAATCAGACTACTACAAAACAACAAAAAGCAGAGAGTGCTACATGGGTCACTGGTGCTCAGTGGATAAATTGGAGGTAAACATCACATTTTATAGACGGAATACTCCAAGGCACTCATGCGGTGAAAGTAAAAGGCCTTTAATTATCTGGGCTAAATCATTAAAAACAATTAAATGTGTAGATCAGAATTTATTACATAATTTATAATAATTTTTTATTATTTATTACATAATATAATTTATTACTGTCACAAGTTCTGTGTTTCCATTGTTCCTTTGTTCACCTCATGTTTCCCTGCTGCTCTGTTCCCTTGTTTGTTGCCATGGACACTTATTTGACCACACCCCATCTTGTCAGTTTCCATAGTATTTCATTAGTTCATTGATTCTGCTCAGCATTTATAGCCCTGCTTGCCAGTCACTGTATGTACATATCCTGGATTATCTCGCGTTTTCCTCCTGTTCGTGTACCATTGTATACTCCAGCTACCTTGTGTTCTCTGACCTTGTGGACTTTTTTAAAGGATTAGTTCACTTTTAAATTAAAATTAGCCCAAGCTTTACTCACCCTCAAGCCATCCTAGGTGTATATGACTTTCTTCTTTCTGATGAACATAATTGCAGAAATATTAATAAATATCCTGACGCATCCGAGCTTTATAATGGCAGTGATAGGTTTCAATGAGTATGAGCTGAAGAAAGTGCTTCCATCCACATGCACCCATCATAAATATGTGCTCCAGAGGGTTAATAAAGCCCTTCTGAAGCAAAACGATGCGTTTGTGTAAAAAAAATATCCATATTTAACAAGTTATGAAGTCAAATATCGAGCTACCGCCAGACCGCCTTCTGTATACAGGTTACGAAGAAAGTGTAAACTGGCATCGCGTCAATTACACCTTTTCCGTATGTTTAATAGGGAAGGCGCATTACGTAGCGTAAGCTTTGTGAACTGCAAGAGTTTTACACTTTCTGCGTACGTTGAATACGGAAGGCGGTCTGCCGGAAGCTCGATACTTGACTTCATAACTTGTTTAAATATGGATATTTTTTTACACAAACGCATCGCTTCACTTCAGAAGGGCTTTATTAACCCTCTGGAGCCATGTGGAGTACATATTTATGATGGGTGCATGTGGATTGAAGCTTTTTCTTTAGCTCATGCTCATTGAACCCTATCACTGCCATTATAAAGCCCCGACGGGTCAGGATATTTATTAATTTTCTTCGATTATGTTCATCAGGAACAAGAAAGTCATATACACCTAGAATGGCTTGAGGGTGAGTAAAACTTTTCAGTTGAAAGTGAACTAATCCTTTAATAAATCCAACTGCACGTAGATCCACTTCCCAGTCTGCTCCTTTGCCTGCCTGAGTGCCCACCTGTTACAATTGATTACGTTACATAATTAGATTCCAAAAACTAAGTACTTGTAATTTCGATTATACATTTTAAAATACTTGTAATCAGACTACAGTTACTTTTTTATTGATTACATGTTATTCTCACAATGGCAGTAAATTATTCATAATTCAATGATTCTCCCTACTATTTCTTTTTTATCGTTTAAATTTTCCTTTCAAAAAAAGCCTACTGCTTGTATACGTTCAGGTCTTTTGCTGTAGACAAAAAATAAATAAATAAATATATATTATCAGTATTCACTTGAGAAATCCAATGAAGAAAAAAAAAAAAAAAAAAACAGACCAGGTGAACATATCTGAAGATGCAGGAAGCATTTCTAAAGTCATTTCAGATATATAGTAAACCCAAATAAACAGAAGGCCTATTATAAATGATCTCATTACAAACATGTGGCCTATAAAACTAAACTTAGTGGCTGGTTTCACCAGAGCTGCTCTTTTCATCATAGTCCATAAAGCAAGAGCACAGGTGGGTTTAGGCAATGGGCAGTCTGGAAGAGAAGTGTATGCTAAATCTAGATGATTTATATACTCTGAGTTTAGCCGAATAGCTGTTGGTACAAATAACCAAAGAAGCAAACCATTATTCACTTACAGGTGTTCACACATTATAAGAGACTGACCTCAAGCAGTGCCTCCCTTCAATTCCCTAACCACTGAGGCCCCCTGGCCTGTAACTATAGGACCCCTTCATGGGTCAAAGGTCACACCTTTGCATTTATTTATCAGTACATCTTTCAGAAAGCAGTTCCGGATCAGATGACATCGGAGAGGAGTGTTCTGGAAAAGTCATTTGTTTTTGTGTGGCTACGTGTTTTATTTAGAGAAAGAGGCTTGTCGTTTTAAAAGGGGCTAAGGGAATGTTTGCTCACCCTCTTAATGACTTGAGGAAGATCATCCATCTTTCTCTCTGCGCATTACAGGACTGAACTCCAGGAGGTGACCGCCTGGCAGATACACAAGGTTTACATGGAGCCGTGCTGGAGACAATGCTATGGTAAACAACATCACAAGGAGTGCATGCCTTTTTGTTTTGGAATGATAAACATTAGCAGATTTTGAATATTAGTACACAAACAATTAAATCTAGATTATTATGGCCACAGGCCTGAACATGAGCTATTTATACTTGGTGAATCGCATTGATTAGTTTGAAATAAAACAAAATGAGGGAGTCACGTTCATCTAGCACGCTATAATGTTTTAGCATGCTAGCATTGAAGCAAGATTTAATTATAAGCACTTAGTGTGACAAATTCTGACAGAAGAGGGTAAGAATTCAGCAAATACAGCAGGAATGATATTACCTATCAAAATTTCTTGTTTTGAATCGACTACTGGGATGCTGCCTCAAGCAAACAGATTTGACTCCCGTTTGGTTTCAGCTCTATAGTTTTGATTACGGATGCACCGATACCATTTTTTAAGGGCCGAGTACGAGTACCAATAATTTTTTTTTTTTTTTATGTTGCAGTTTTCCAAGCACAACACAGTGAGACTAATGAATGTAGGACAGCTTCTTTATTATTACTCTAACGAAAACTGTAATAATTTTTATGTGCTTGTCACAAACTTAAAGAACAAAAAAAAAGAGAACTGATCGAACTGGGATCGCGCGCAAGAAAGAAAGAGAGAGAGAGAGAGAGCGCGCACGCGAGAGAGTGCTTCTGGTCTGTGTCATTCAGCGCGATTCCGCCTATCCCGCCTTCACTAATCGATAACAAAATGTGATTGAAAGCATGCAGCTCGGTATTTGACTTTATTTTTACTAGTACAAGTACATGAGCTTGGTATCGGCCCGATACTAGTATTGGTATCGATGCATCCCTAGTTTTGATTGAATGTGAAATGGTGAAGCGGTGTCAAAAGATATCCTGACATAAACACACCAATCTTGCTTTCACTCTTGCTTTTCACACTTGAGTGTCTTGAGACAATTTATTGATCTATCTCACAGGACACACCTGTATTCACAGCTGTAAATCTGCTCTTTCCTTCTCTCTCGCCCACCTAGTATAAACAAATCTACCATGTGAGTTCTTTCTTAATTTAGTGTGTATTGAACCAAATGAATTACAGATCTCTAATGATAAAGGCTTAGAAAAATTAAGTCATTTTGGCTCTAAATTTTGGTCCTCATATATGGTTAAAGGTGATTTAAGGGGAACATTTAGATTCCTTGGTCAGAGACAGCTCTGTGGAGAAAACAAGCAGAATTTCTGCAGCTGGCCGCTGAGTTGCGTGTGAACACTTTGTCACAGAGTAATCTCCCACAAACACAGATGCACACACACATGCGTAAATACTCTCTCCTGCTATGCTCACAGAGAAAAACTCCAAACTGTGGAGGGCAAAGCCACATAGAGACTTTTACCTCATGGTGTTTGGAACGAGCGAGAGTTCAGTGCTTCTAAAATACAACAGCCCTGTTACTCGTTTAACTTTGCGGTGTAGATGCCTTGGCAATGTATTTGTGGCCTTTTGGCAGCAGTTAGGCGACCATGTACTGTTAAATGGGTGAAAGTGAAAGCTTCTCAAGCCATCCTTGACACAGTTAAAATCATTTAGGAAATTGTGGGAAGGCGCTGTTGTGCAATTGCCTAGTGGGTGCTATAAATAAATTTTTCTAACAGAAAAAATGTGTATCTATATACATTAACATATAAAAAACTAATTACATTTTAGACACAATATTGCCAGTCTATATTTGTTCCACCAGTGAAAATAGTTCCTCAGTGAATTAGTGTTTGAACAAATTGGTTGAGTAAATGATTCAATGAATCACTCAAAAAGACAGCCACTTGTTTCATTCTTGAATGAATCAGTATATATGTTTGAAGGAATTGGTAAATTAATTGATGATTCACTCGTAAAGAATCATCGCCTCCTCATAGCATAATGATGTAACTTTCAGAAAGAGTCACTGAAAAAATCCCCACCATTAATACACAGACTGTCAAATTCAAGCATTAGAGTGTTGTTTCAGTATTATTTATATTATTATAGTATTTATTAATATTTTCAATTCGATTTTATTTTTATATTTTCAGTTTTCATTTACATTTTTTAGTAATTTTGTTGTGTTTTGTCACTTTTATTCTTTTTTTTTTTATAAATATATTTCTATTTAGCTTTATTTTATTCCACTTTTAGTTTTGGTAATTTTAGTACTTCAACTTATTTTATTTCTAATTATCAACATCTCTAATTATCCTTTAAGGTTTTTAAGTGTAAGTTTTTCATCTATTTATAATTTATTTCAGCTTTATTACAATTAACAAAAATCATTTTTAATAATTTTAGTATTAGTTCTAGTTAACAATAACAAAACTAACCAGAAGTAACCGCTGTATAATAATGTGTATTCCTTAATTACATTCCCTAATTAATTTACATAATTTTATCAGCATATTTTGCTCAGAACTTTTTGATTTAACTTTGGCTAGAGGAGTTTGAACAACGGCCGGCTGTGACATACGAAGACAAACTGGTGCTGTTCGTCTCGTGGGAGATGGTTTGGATCAGTCAGCAGCCTCTGATGTACCATGTCTCTGTGCTCTCTGGAGGGTGATTTGGGGCGAGAGCTGTGGGCCGAGAGCAAGGGGATCCAGCAGCTGCTTCTAGTTGTGCTTCTTTGTGCAAATACACACATATGAACATACATATGTCTGTGTTCATACACGCACAGCCTTTCGAAATGGCATCTGGTTCCTCATGAAAGATATCGAGGTGGGATGTTGGGGTCATCCGTTGAGCCGGGAGTGCAGTTTGGTACTTAATCTCATAAACATGACTCTGGATTCTTCACAAGTGATGGCAGCATTCCAGAGCTGATCCCACAGGCTGCCGTAGTGCTCGGCATCCAGGAATCAGTCATCTGTGCTTTGGTCCAGACCAAAGTAACAAGAACCACACTGAGGGGAGATCAAGTACATACACAAGGTGTGATGTGTCTTCTTGTTGCTGAGCTCAGCTGGTAGAGCATGGCGCTAGTAACTCCAAGGTCATGGGTTCAATTCCCAGGAACACGTACACTGCGGGGTGTAACTTTGGAATAATTAAGAATGTTTTTGAAAGAAGTCTCTTCTGCTCACCAAGGCTGCATTTATTTGTTTAAAAATACAGTAAAACAGCTCTGTCATGACAACTCTCTGAGTGTTTGGCATGATAATGGGTGGCGGAATAGATCTGCTGTAGGTTATTGCTGCTACTGCTTCAGATCAAGTACGGGACTTGCTACTGCCAGTACATACACGACACGCTTCTGTGAGCAAGTAAGATGCAGCTGCTGTACAATATAGTGTACATGAATTACCCATAGCAGATCTATACAAGTGGAGCTAGGGAAGGTGGAGGGTTTCTGAAAGCGCACTGTACTGCTAAGGCAAATGCTAATCAAGTATTTGAAGGTTGAGCAGCGAGCTCATTGGTTACTGATACAGCAGGAACCAATCAGCTGTGCCCTATAGAGAATGACGTGATTGCAAGCAGGTTGTGTTAAGGACCTATTAGCCCGTGCCATCTAGAGTTTCATGACAGAACTTTGTATTAATATTGTGAAATATTATTAGAATTCAAAAGAACTGTTTTCTATTTCAATATAAATGTAATTTATTCATGTGAAAGCTAAATTTTCTGCACTCATTACTCCAGTCTTCAGTGTCACATGATCTTTCAGAAATCATTCTAATATGCTGCTTTGGTGACCAGTTATCATAAATTATTGTTGATACTCAATTCTCTCAGTTCTTATTATCAATGTCGAGAACAGTTTTTTTTTTTTTGGAAATCAATACATAATACTTTTTTTCAGGATTCCTTGATCAATAGAAAATTCAGAAGAACAGCATTTATTTGAAACATCTATTGTCACTTTTGATCAGTTTAAGTGTGTATCTTCATTGCATCGCAAGTTGATTTAGATCAAATGCAGTGCCTGTGTCAAACTGATTAATAGCTTTGTGCATGTAACAATAGTGTTTTCCAATCACATGCACAAATAATAAGCTGTTTATTCGCAGATAAACATGATTAATATATCAGATAAACATGTATTATTTGAAACACAGAGACTAAAAAAGGTTCAAATAATGCTTGGCTTAACAGTTTGTAAAATATAATCAGCTGATGTCAGTAATAATTTTTTTGTCTTTTTCATTTTCTGTGACCTTATTTACAACTGTTTTCCTGAGTTCATTGCTGAAAGATTTAGTCAAATCCAGATTGTATTCAGAGCCAGAGGATGAACAGCTTTATGTTTAAAAAAATAGCTTGATCAGGACCCCATTAGTGACCTTATTAGAGTTTTATGATGAGGGACATGAAAAATTTGGCAGCGTGAGAAGTACAAATCGTGCTATGCTGATGTGTGGCAGCTGTACTGGCCGGATTTTTCCTGTTATGACGTGCATCCAATTGTAAACTACAAAACTCACAAACATGTCACACATCTCAAAACAAATGCAGCCATTTAAGGTGAGCAAGGTTACAGAGAGGTGGTGGCTAGTTTTCAAAACATACATTCTCATGTAATCACTCATCTATGTATGTTACAGCGCCGCCAAGTGGTTCATTTAAGAGTCAATGACAAATAACAGTGTTCAGAAACCCTAAAAAAGGAATATATATCTTACTTAAAAAAATATATCAAATTTAATTTTAATTCAGAAATGGAAAACATGTTCATTATTTAGGTCTTTTTCTGTATGAATTTATGTTTTTGAATAAAGTAAAAGATATAAAAGAATAAGCATCTCGTCATTGACCATTAAGTTCAGGTTACCAAATAGTAAATAGTCTGAGGCAGGCAAATATAACTATCAATAATCGGATTTCCTTTAATTTGCATATATTTTTTGCCTAAACTAAAGTGTGGTTTGAAACAATTTTCTTTGTGGAGCTTGTTTTATGTGTGTAATGATTATGGGTATTCAGTTTGTGTGGGGGGAAGGTTTACAACATCACTGTACGTGCAAATCACTCGTTAAACAAAAAGTCATACGTGCAAGCTCCACATTACAGTGCCGTTACAGTGCGGTGAAATATAAACCAACGAAAACAGTAAAAGCTCAACTTTGGCAGCTGAGGGAAACTTCTGAAACACTTCTAAAGAATGGCAGGTTGTCCTGTTAACAGCCTTCACCTGCCAAATTAGGGTAGCTGCTTTACAAAACTATATTAGGAATGTATTTACACATGGTTGAGAAGGCCAACAATAACATATTGCATTAATAACCATAAAAATATCCCTTTATGTTTTGGATGGTTGTTTGCTTGATTCTAACAGAGAGGTTAATATGAAATGAAGGGCACCCCTGCTGAGATACTAAAGCACCAGGACCCTCAACAATGCTGCTAACCTGAGGTTTGGAGACAGACTCTCCTCTTGGGTCTGAATGCCAGCAGCTGCACCCTGTAGCCCAAGACTGGTTGCCCACTGAAGCTAAGCAGGGTTGAGCCTGGTCAGTACTTGGATGGGAGACCTCATGGAGAAACTAGGTTGCTGCTGGAGGAGGTGTTAGTGAGGCCAGCAGGGGGTGCTCACCTTGTGATCTGTGTGGGACCCAACACCCCAGTATGGTGATGGGGACACAATACAGTCAAAAAAGCACCGTCCTTCGGATGAGAAAATAATAGTGAATTTTATGTGTGAATTCTATGTATTTTGTAAATTTGAAAAATAAACGTGCTTTTTTTACCCGAAGTCAACAAATCTTTGATATTCGTTTACATTCAGTTCACATTTATTTCGTATAGCCTAATGTTTTTTCACAATCACAATGCTTATACTGCTTTGCCTTGCCTTATACTGCCACCCTCTGATCAACAGAGGATTTTACTGGTTTCTGGATCTAGTGGTTTTCTTATTTCTGTGGTCTGATAGTTAATATTAGAGATAGTTTTAATATTTAAAAATTCACACCAAGGTTACGCATCAAGACAGACTGACGAAATGTGTTGTTTTTGTAGGATAAAGGTTTTTAAGAAACAGTTCTCTAAATCTTTTTTATTTTCTGTTTTTATATAATAATAATAACATCATCATCATCACCATCACATTTTTCTTCTCTGTACGTTTAATTTTTATTCTTCACACAGAGAAGGTGATCCTACTACCAATACCGAACGCATCGTCTCCTCTCTTCCCTTCTCATCATGGCTTCTTCCTCGCGCTAGCTTCTCATTCCACGTCGGTTAAAGGAAGGTCGGCGCCTGTCGTCAGATCCGCAAGGCATTTCGGGCTACTGGAGGCTGATTCGCCCGATAATACAAACAAGCCGCCGGACATAGTGGAATCGGTTGAACATGCGAAAAGCCGCCTGCTTATGAATTAACATAAATTCAGCCTTCATGAATGCATGCTTTTATAATTCCCGCACTCTTTTTGAAGTGTCAGTGTTTGATTGCGCATGAACTGGGATAAAATATTCAGCACGCGTGTCAAATAGCTAATCCTAGAATAGGAAACACACAGGTAAGATAACATTTATAATGATATTTATCTATGCAGTCCTTATCGCACTAAAGAGTAAGCAGAAGTAAGCTGTGAATCAGTGAATTGCTGTGTAATATATAACGGCATAAAAATTAATATGTGGCTTTATCTAGCGATCTTACGGTTTAAGTGTGTTATATCCGTTTTGATGCACGAAAAACGGGTTCTTTTAATGAAAGGCCCTTGGGCGACAAGGACCGTCACTTGGACATTGGATGCTTGAGCTAGCCGACTGTACCTGACACATCATGACAATGATGCGTTATGAGAAATAAAATGTTTCACTGTTGAACGAGCCATATGGTCGGTTTACATGTCACTGCTGGTTATAAATTCTCTATATAACTCTGTGTGTGACATATACAAATCTTGAATCTTATTGATGTAATAAATCATCGGTGTAGAAATCTTGAGCTGTTATAGAAAACATGGATTGAAGGTATTTGTTTCTCGAGGTGAATTTCACGAACCCACTGTCAATGTCCCACCTGTTCGCTCAGGTAGTTGCCCAATAGGGTTTAGACAGCACGCAGAACAAAGATTCGAACACCACTAGTTTAGTAAACGAATCATTTTCGGTCGTTTTGAAGCTCATGACTGCATTCAGGTTTTCAAGTATAGCACGAGCCAATAACATCTGAGTGCTGTCTGTGAAGGAGCATTTCATTGGTTGGACTTATTGAAGAATCATTCACTGAACAAGTCGCTGTCTAGGCTAATGTTTTGATAAACGTCATTGCCAACAGCTGACAAAATATAGATAGAATTGCTTTGTTGGTTGTGAGGAATGACTACACTGTTTTTTGAGTCTTTTAGTAGATTTATAAGCATGCATGTTTTAAAGGGTTAGTTCACCCAAAAATTACAATTCTGTCATTAATTACTCACCCTCATGTCGTTCCACACCTGTAAGACCTTCCATATATTTTCCATAAAATCCGATTGCTCAGTGAGGCCTGCATTGCCAGCAAGATAATTAAGACTTTCAATGTCCAGAAAGCTACTAAAGACATATTTAAAACAGTTCATGTGACTACAGTGGTTCAACCTTAATGTTATGAAGCGACGAGAATACTTTCTGTGTGCCAAAAAACAAAACAAAATAACTTTATTCAACAATATCTAGTGATGGGCAATTTCAAAACACTGCTTCATGAAGCTTCGAATCAGTGGTTCGGAGCACGTATCAAACTGCCAAAGTCACGCTCCCCAGTGGTGAACCATTGAAATTTCAAACACTTATGATGTAACGAAGCCTCGTTTACTGAAATCATGTGATTTTGACAGTTTGATACACGCTCCGAACCACTGATTTGAAACAAAAGATTCGTAAAGCCTCAAAGCTTCATGAAGCAGTGTTTTGAAATTGCCCACCACTAGATATTGTTGAATGAAGTCGTTATTTGGTTTTTTTCTTGTCGGTTCACAACATTAAGGTTGAACCACTGTAGTCACATGAACTGTTTTAAATACGTCTTTAGTAGCTTTCTGGGCATTGAAAGTGTTAATTGTCTTGCTGGCAATGGAGGCCTCACTGAGCCATCGGATTCAATCAAAAATATCTTAATTTGTGTTCCGAAGATGAATGAAGGTCTTACTGGTGTGGAACGACATGAGGGTGAGTAATTAATGACAGAATTTTCATTTTTGGGTGAACTAACCCTTTGATAAAGGATATAAGTGTTTTGGTTGACTCTGTGTTTGCAAACTAATCTGTTGAGTGAATGGTTTAATGACTCTTCGTAACACACTGGCATAATGCAGAACTGGCAACTGAACGAATAGTTTCAGTAAATAGATTCAAAATATTCAAGTTCACTGAGAAGATTTCAAAATCCTCACCACTAGTCTAGACATGGAATATGTCTTTGTTATAAAGAGCCTCTTGTTACCATGCTAGTCCCTTGAGATTTAATTTTAGGAAGGTGCTTAATGAGGCAACATCACCTCAGCCAGCTTGAGTTGTGTCCTTTCACTGTACTGGTTGTCATAGATGCAGCCTTGGTTAGATGGCATGCTGCCTCCGCAAATCCTGTGGAAAATCACAGGAAAAAAGGCCAAAGTCATTGATGCATGTTGTAGTATTATCATAGCTGCCAAATTACAGGCCTATCTGTTTTTCTTCCAGATTATTTTGTAGATCTTTGAAGCCATTGTGAAGTTCTCATTTAGCAAGGTAGAGCAACATAATGACACTTAAGTTCCATAAAATATCTGTCAGTAGTCATCCACCCCTGATGTATCCATCAGATGAGCTGTAATTGAGGGTTTGCATGATTGACAATAGGTTGCTGGCATGTCAACCAAATTGATCCCAAATGTCCTTCTAAATAATAGCACCTCTTCACTGGATCATGCGTTTCAAATGTGCAGCTGCAGAGAATGTAATTCACATATGCTGGTTAATCAAGGGTGATACTGCAAGCCACAAATTGAATCATTGTTTTCTGGTGTAATGACAGTGCCACAATTTCATTATGCTAAGTAAATGGTGCTTATTTTAATGTCTTCAATAAGGTCACAGCATCCCACATTCCCTGACCATGGTCCTATCCCCTCCATTCCATCATTATAGTAAAAGAGCACTTGCGCTGGCTCACCGCCATCAACGCTTCTCACTGAGTGCGAATTTATTAATGCTAGTTTTCCATCCCTGTGGTTCACAGATAGGACCTGAACCATTAGCTTTTATCCTGCCTAAATTTCATGCTCCAGCACTCAAGAGAATTAAATGGCTCTTATGTGAAGGCAGGCTATGATGCCTCCGCTCAAATCAGGCCTCTGAGCACCGTGGCTCCCTCTCTGAGCGCCTGTCTAAAGCTGAAGCTTAGACAAACTTGCATGAGTCACATGATTGTTACATAGCTCCCTGCATTCCTATATTTTCCTCAGCCCATTGAGGAGGCAGAGCCTGGGAGCTTTATGAGTGCCAAAAATCAAAGCCTGCTTGAGAAGTTGCTCACTCATCGCTGTGAAGCCCCTCCCGCAGGTGTGAGAGGAATGAGCTCTGAAGGAGTAACCGAAGGAAATATCAATGGAAATATCACAGAGGTATAGAAACTCACAGGGGTTTTTAACCAGGTTAATTGGTTTGAAGTGAAAGATCTAGTCCTTGAACTCCATGGCAGTTCCTTTTGTGGTAATGACTAAGTTGGGCTCTGTCAGATCTGACAAGTGCTTTTGAATAGAACATTCCTGAGTAAACTCTTTTCTGTGTTTTCACCAAGCGTATGTGGAGTATAGAAGGCCTTGTAGATTTTGCAGTTAAAGGGATATTTTATCCAAAAATGCATTGTCATCATTTATTCAGCCTCATGTTTTGTACAAAATGATGTGTTATGTAGAATGACAGCCAGCCTTGGTTACCGTTCACTTTGACCTTGTGAGATAGCCTGTAATAATCTAGTGCTTGTTGTCTGAAGTGAGTTCTGGTCTACATTGTTAATTAGCAGCTATGAATTCATGAATATATTATTCTGAAATGTCACAGACAACCTTTTGTAATATATTGAAGAGCTCTCTCTGTTTTATTTTCTTATCTTTTTTTGTCCTTATCTCACTCTCTCTTTCAGTAACACTCCAGTATGGCGGACAGTATGATGAGTAAAGCAGCCACTATGGAAATTCCTATTAGCAGTAATGGGGACTCAAGGAATCTGGCAGAAGATGACAGCCTGGAGCAGGTGAGTGATACATGGTGATTCAGTTACATTGGGACACATTTTAAGAGTGATTTCAATTTTAAAAAATGGTCCAGTTTACCTGAACTTACCCTAATGATTGAGTCCCCCTCCCCCTCCCTCTGTTTCCTAAACCTCGTGTTTAGGTTTTCATATCTTTAGAGTCTGAAATCTAGCTGTTCACCCAGTTTGTTTAGTTTTGTTTCACAATATCAGCCATGAGAAAAAAAATCAAGGTAGCAGGTGATTCAAACACTACCGTTCATAGTTGTTTAGCTTTTTGTTGGAGATTTGAAATAATCAGTTACAAATTAAGGTTGTTAATAAGTAATAATAATATGCATTTGTTTCATAAAAATGGCTTGTGGTGATACTTCAGTTCAGAAGTATAGCATGTCTTCTTGTCTTTGTGTCTCAGTAACAGGCTAATGCAGCCAAGCACAAAGTGTTCAAATCTCCTTATTGTTCAAACCACTGTAAATAAAAGGTAAAGTGGTAATGTTGTCACAAGACACACCTCTGTAAGACAACTAAACTGTAGCACTGGATCCGGGAGACGACGTGTTGAGCAAACACAAGCGATATATTTGCTAAGAGGTTGAATCATTCCTATAGGTAACTAAAGGTTATTTGTTTTAATTTGTTTTTAAAATAGGTATACATTTCTTTTTTTTGTAATTCTCATGTTATGTCCATTTTAAAAAGCCCATCCCAGGAGGATTGCGGCTGATCATGTTCACAGTTGCAATAATGGCTAAGCTAAAGGCAGATGGCACTTTGGCGTTACATTGTGTCTTTAAATAGATCAGGAGCATTGAGCCAGAATGTGAAAAAAAGACTTTTTAACTGTTCTTGTCTTTACCCAGAGAGAGAGAGAGAGTGGCATTTTTTCTTTTCTTTTTTTAATCCCCATCCTTTTGTTTGGAGTGACAGGGATCTGTTAGCAACCCAATTTATGAAGAGGGTTTATTCATTGCTCAACAGGGGCTGAAATTATACAAAGTAGTTTAACTCAATGTATTTTTTTTATTGTCAAGTCTGTCATTATTGTATTAACAGGTGCTAATCGGCCCTAAAATATGGATTCCATTGTGTTTGATAGATTATTTCATCACCACTGTTTTCAAGTTTGTTTTTGTTTCACATTGTGCTTCATTTTTGGTTTATTTTCTTTCTTTTGTCTTTTTGTTGTCATTTTCTTCCCTGATGTCTGTGCAGGCTGCAAAGATTCAGTGGAGCTTAAGAGAGAAGGTAGGGAGTCCCGCAGGCCTCAGGGTGAGAAGGATCACTGGGAAGGGTGGCAGAGTGTGTGTGTGTGTGTGTGTGTTTGCTTGCACGTGTATGTCTTTCCAGCAGAAAATGGTTTTAGTTCTCCCCATAATCTTGTAACAATAAACAAGATGTTTTTCAAATCACATGCATTATTTTTTTGGCCTCTGTCAAACCATATTAATCAGTGTTTGAGCTTAGATGCAAATCCAAGTGATAAAGATTTTGTTTGTTTTGAAAAACATCCTGTTTTGTCCCTTTGTGGTATTAACCAATGGATAGTGGCCTTTTAGTACCTATTAACTCTATACAGTATGTTCATCAGAATTTGTATTAACCTAATAATTAATTCTTTGTTATTTAAAGGTGTCACTGCATACAGTACAGAATGTATAACATGAGCCTGCTTATGTCCTGGCAAAAACAACACATTCATTTGACATTTCTTTTACAATGGAAATGAATTAAATTGTACTATCAGTGAAATAGGACTATATTCACTAGTACTACGTAGTTGTATACTTGTACATTACATTTTAAATTGATTTTGTTCATTCTTCACTAAACTTTCTTCTTTAACTTTAGTTAAATGTACACTATGTAACTTTTGACCAGCAGTTAAACAAAAGTGAATGCATTTTGCAGAAGAACATTGTTTTGGTTGGGCTTCGACTCTGTGTGGCCAGATGAATATGGTTATTCTACTGCTCATAAAACATTCACTACTAGGCTTAAGAGATATAACCAGTTTAGATGGAAAGGATCTCAAGCTGACTAGCTGAAGACGTTACTGTAGCTATAATCATTAATAAACACATTACTTCCTTGAAAATAAATTCCAGCACAGCGCTACAGCAACCATAATGAAATGACCCTTCACAATAGACAATGCTTTACAATGAAAAGCATTATGCTCTGTCTAAAATAAAACACTAATAATAGGCTTACCATAGTGAATCAGGGTAAGACAAAAACAAATTTTGGAAGAAGGATTCATGGTGTATTGACTCATTATATAAATTTTGTTTATTTTGAATAAAAAAAAGTTACATAGTGCACCTTTTAAAAAAAAGTTGACTTAATGTTGTGATTCTTTAACAAATAAATTACATACCCCCTGTTGAAGACCTGATTTATCAACCAGTAATGTTTACATGTGTTGTTGTTTATTTGTAAGAAGGCTCTTTTTCTTAGTTTATGGTCTCAGATATACAGTTATCCCATTGGTGTGGATTGTTGACTTTTTTATAGTCACTAATGTGACTTGTTTTAAATAACTGTTCAGACTGTGTTTTCTTTCTTGTGCTGTAATTGTCTGGTAAGCTTTGGTGTCAAATTCCTTTATTACATCAAGGAAACACATGGAGGGGTTTGTTTTCACAGGAAGTTAAATGTTTTTTTTTTTTTTTTTTTTTCCCTCACGGGCACATGATTCTTATTAATTCTAGGTCTAATGTGATTTTAACCCTAAAATGTTCCTTCTAACAATTTACAACTTTTGCCAATGTTTTTTGTTTAGAACTTACACAATTGGCTCACTATTTTGAATTCTTTAGATCTCTTTTTCTCTCTGTTTCCATGTCTGTAGGACTTGCAGCAGGTCATGGTGTCTGGGCCCAACCTAAATGAAACCAGCATCGTATCAGGTGGTTATGGAGGTACAACGGAAGGCATCATTCCGACCAGCTCTATCAAAGGTATAAGAAACTCTGTCATTCTTTAACTCTTCACTGTTCTTCACATCTTCTTCAAAAACCCAATTGCTTCTGTCTCACCTAGCAATATGCAAAACTGCATATATTCGAAATAACATGTGCAAAGAAATTCCAGTATAATTAGGCTGTTTTTAGATTCACTTGACCCTAAACAAACATTGACATTTGTACTTTCAGACACAAAAGCATACTTTTTTTTTTTTTTTTTTTGTTTTGTGGAGATGCAGTTGGAATTGTACAATATTGTTTGCATAATTTCTTTTCTGGGTTTTCCACTCCTTTCCTTCCAATGGTGCAGTCCAAATGAGAGCCAGGGCCTCCGGCATCGGTCATTGTGTGTGTAGGTTGTGTGCGAGTCATGCTTTATGGCTTTAAAGTTTGACATTAACCAGAGTTAAAAAAGGCCACAGATCCTCAGGGATCCTTTTTAAATGAATGTCCGCTGTAATGAAAAGTGAGGCCAACTTTTGCAGAGTAAACCAACCAAAACTGCTTTTGATTTTATTTTAATTTAGCTTCATGTATCTAACAAAATTACTTTTTGTCTGGACAATGTATGTTCTAGAACCAATTGTAAGGTGATCCTGGGGCCTTAAAATCAGTGTAAATTTATTCCCTTCTGATTCCGTGAGGACCTTCTGTCTCTTTTACCTTTTCTCAGGCCCTGCAATCCATCTTAACACTGACTTTCTGGGCAACAGACACATTCCAAATGAAGGGCAAGGTCATTTATCCCTCATTCGTACCCCATCTCAATTCTTTCTCTTTTTCCACCTTCCCATGAATTATTGGCTTGAATTATTGTCCTGTTCAAAACTGTTTTGGGCATGGGATGCTGTTCTGCAGGAATAAATTTAATCACTTCTGTTTTTCTGGTTTTTCCATTTCTCTCTTAGCAGATTGGAACGGGCTGCATTTTTCTTTTTCTTCTTTCTTCCAGGGTTAAGGTTGCTTTTTCACTAGCAAGAACTTTGTAATGTGGAACCTTTTGTCATTTTGCTTTGGAAATCAGAAACTTTAATCTGGCTTTAATCTTCCTGACTTTGTTGAGAAAATGTTTTAAAAAATCTGCTGTGGAATGGCTGGGTGTAAAGGATGTTTGGTAACTCTTTTTTTTTTTTTTTTCAGAACAGTTACTGTCTGATTTCTTTGTAAATGAACACTTGTAGTTAAAAATAAATGATCAGTCATATTGGGGTTTAAAATAACAGTTGTGTGTTGTTAAGTGAACTGAATTTTCTCCATCTGTTTGTCATGAGGCAGCAGATTTAACAAAGTATCAGTCATGTGCTTTCCTGTGTCCATTTCATCTCATTACATTATCGCCTTGTCTCTCTCATCCTCCCCTTTTCCTCCCTTTTCCCTTCCACCATCTTCCTGCTCTTCCTTCACATTCACATACATATGCACTGACACTTCACTCTCATGTGGTTCAATCCATTCCACTGTAAAACATAATTTTCCCAATTGCCTAAATAAAACTTCTTAACATATCCACCACCCACTCCCTGTTCCCCATAACCCTATATACCCCCAACATCCCCTGCTATTCCTGGCCATGACCCCCTCTAGACCTGCGAATGAAGTCCAGGGGTGTTAACATTGCCCCAAGCCAGATTGCAGCCTGCCGAATAGCCAGCCAATCAGATGACATCCCCTGTATCCCAGGTATCCCAAAGGGTGCTGGATCATTTAAGTGCTCTTTGGCAACATATTCCCCCTATTCAATGTAACACATTCATTTATTCTCTCATCTCATCTGTTTCACATACAGCTGATATGCTGTCTGTCTGTCTCTGATGCAATCAATGATGGCCACAATATCTGAAAATGTATAAATGATTGTGGAAGTATAGAAATTTGTGTATGTGTATAATACTGTAAGCATTTTCTGTTTATCAGGGTCCAACATGCATCACAACAGTAGCAATTCCTCCATGACAGCAGAAGAAGCCACAAGAGGCATTGCTGTGGAGAAGTTTGACATCATGAAGAAATGGGGCCTGAACACTTACAAGGCTTGTCAATTAACTGTTTGACATTTCTAATTAGATGTTATGTGCTGCTAGCCACTCCTATTTTGAAGCCTTTTGTATTTATGGGTTTCTCCCTTAGTGCACCAAACAGATGATCTCTGAGAGGTTTGGCCGAGGCTCACGTACTGTGGATTTGGAGCTGGAGGCTCAGATTGAGGTTCTGCGGGAAACCAAACGGAAGTACGAGAATGTGCTGCATTTAGCACGAGCGTTAACTAACCACTTTTACAGTATGGTGCAGACGCAGCACGCCCTTGGTGACACTTTTGCCGACCTCAGTCAAAAGTCTCCAGAACTTCGGGTGAGACAGCATGGCCATCTTAAGATTTATGACATTTGTTGTGTTTGCCATGCAAAATTAGGGGGGTGGTATAAACCTACTCATGTATTTTTAAGTTGTTTCTGAATGTATAATTCAAACTGTTAGTGTTTAAAAATAACTAGTGCCACTGCTTACAGAAAGAAAAAAACTGTCATCAAGCACTAAAAGGCTTTTTTTTTTTTTTTTTTTTTTTAGCTTTTGTGTTTTGCTACTTAAACACCTGAGCAGTCAAGAATGTCTCTAACATTGCTGGATGGGTTGTGTAAAACTAGTTAAACAACAGTCAATACTCTACAGACATACTAGCAAAAGAATCTTCATTGGCACGTTTCTTTTTTTTTTTTTTTGTTTTTAAATTTTACCCGCCAAACTTTTCTCACACACACACAATTTTTTTTTTTTTTTTTTTTTTTTAAAGAAGATACATTCATATGTGATATCATTTGAAGGGACTAAACTAAAACATGGCAACCATTATGGATGAAAATGTAGGAATGTCATATTAAACAGAACTTAAAGAATTACAGTGGTTGAGACATTAATATTTATTCATATTTTGAATTAGCTTTTATTTTTTATTTTCAGGTTTTTTTATTTTAGTTTTTAATTTTTTTTTTTTTAAATATTTTTTACTTCAGTTTTTGTTCATTTTAGTATATCAACTTAAACTTTTAATTTAAGTTTTTCATCTAAAATTTATATTTAATTTTATTTCGGCTTCATTTCAATTAAAAATATCTTATATATATATATATATATATATATATATATATATATATATATATATATATATATATATAATTTTAGTTTTAGTTAAAAACAGTCACTATATATATATAAAATATAGAGGTTTGTGGTATTGTTTACATACAGGATGAGTTTGGATACAATGCAGAAACACAGAAGTTGTTGTGCAAGAATGGAGAGACTCTGCTTGGTGCCATCAACTTCTTTGTGTCCAGTATCAACACACTGGTGAACAAAACGATGGAAGACACACTGATGACTATCAAGATGTACGAGAATGCCAGGTAAAAGCTACTTCGGCAATTGTTTTATTTATTTTTTCTCCAAGGTGCTTGAAGTGTTCCACTTCTCTGCAATATGAAGAGGCCCTGGGCCCTGCTTTCTGTCAGGACTTGAAATTCAAGCACTTGAATTGTGTTTTAAGTTAATTAGCCTTTGATGTTACTGGATGTTTGAGAGGGTCATTATACATTACAGTTGTGTGGGTTAGTATCGAATATTGCTGCACGTGCAGACGAGATGGTATTGAATGAACCAACAGGCACTGACACTGGCTGGCCCTCTTACTCAGTCTTTAGATTGAAAGGGAAGAAGCATATCCTCTGTCACAGTTATTTATTTGATGTGGTACATGCTGAGAACTTTGGGAAACCTTTTGATGCTTTTGTGCTGTTGTCTGATTTACCTGGGTCCAGATGTAATACTATCTACATTTAGTGTCAGATTGCACCATAAATAACTTTCAAATTTGGGCATCACATTGTATAAAAAGTACTAATTGAATGTGCCATTTTTAATGATTTTTCGCTGATGTCCTGTAGGCTAGAGTTTGATGCGTACAGAGCAGATCTAGAGGAGTTGAACATGGGCCCACGGGACGCTGTTACCATGGCTCGTATCGAGGCTGCTCAGCAGCAGTACCAGATCCACAAGGACAAATATGAACGTCTTCGCAATGATGTCACCATTAAGCTCAAGTTCCTGGAAGAAAATAAGGTGACCAACCACTCACATAACTTCCTTTTTAAGTCACTTAAACAGCCCTTGATCTATCTGTTGTCTCTGTCTTGAAATCTAACATGGTGTGTGTGTGTGTATGTGTATCTCTCTCACAGGTAAAAGTGATGCACAAGCAACTTCTGCTGTTCCATAATGCCATCTCTGCCTACTTTGCTGGAAACCAGCAGCAGCTGGAACAGACCCTCAAGCAGTTCAACATTAAACTCAAACCACCCGGGGCTGACAAACCGTCTTGGCTGGAAGAACAGTGAAAGTTCCCATTTCCCCCTGGTTTCCTGTTATGTCTTTAGCCACACAGAGCAACACAGTAGGACCACAAGAGACCAGCGATCTGCGATGCTAGCAGAGACGGGGGCTACAACAGAGTCTCTTTCAACTAACTCTCTCTATAATTCTCATCCTTGATTCTTCTCCTCCTCCTATTCTTGCTCTGAGACTTTCAAATGTCTGAATAGTCACCTCTGGTATGTAACCAGTCCCAAAGGGTCCAATCAAATGTCAAAGTTATCAGTTTAAGCTTCATCCCTATAAATATTATTAAACCGACTGAAACAATCCTTCTGATATGTCAGTCAGAACAGCTGTTTTTTTTTTTTTTTTTTTTTTTTTTTTTCCCCAATACTATTCTCAATATTACACACACAGACACACACATACTTTCTCTCTGTCAGTGAACACATTTGGAGGAACCTTTTCCTTTTATTTTCTGTGAAAAGTGTTTTATTTCGTCACTACTATATTTTTTCTGTAATGTAGATTTGGTGTTGTAGCTGATGGGGTGTCCATATAATTCCTATCACAGAGCTTTCAGTGTTCAGTGTCGGTGGTTCTAACTAAAAGTGATTTTATTTGGATAAAATCCAGATATGAATTTATCTGATATTGGTATTGCATCCTTGTATGTTTACTAGGCCATGAGAGTACTGTTGAGTCAATGCTTGTCCAGTTGTCTCTCTTTGAAATACTTTGAATACATGAAACATTACTATTTTAAAATGAGCCTCTCATTTTAAGCTATTTAACCTCAAATTAATAATTCTTTGACATCCATTTGATTATGGATAGAATTTCACCAGATGTGGGTGTATAGTTTCCTGCACATTTTAAAAATGCCCAAAATAGAAGATGAATCTAATATCAGTCTCTTATCAATATTGTTACATTTGCTTTATAGCTTTGAATAGATGAAACATGATTGTTTTCTCGAAGGCAGAGGAGTGTAATTTTTATTTTGACAATTATATTTTATTGTAGAATCATGTTCCAATGCATAATACTATAGAAGGTTTTGTTGCAGTCATTTTAAGTTCATAATCAGAAGTTAATCAATGAAGTGTATGTGGGAATTGTATTTAATTAATTTAACATGGGCCAGTGATTAAGGCCCACTATTATCTGCCTCTTTAACAATTCTCCCATTATGTATTCAAATGCCACCTTAGCAATTGGTTCTGATGCACCCTGTGTTTAATGCCTTTATTTGCCTTTGTTAACAAAACAAAATATTTTTTCCCCAAATGAAAGATTATATACTGATTAATATCATGGTAGCATTTTTTTATTATTTATTCCATTAACCCTAAATGTTCACAGAAAATATAGTACAAATTCAAACAGATATGAACATTTCAAAATAACTTTTTTTATTTGTGATGAGATGGTATAATCAGATGAACCTTACTGGGTTTTCACTACATAATTTTCCCCCTAAAATATCTACAGTATGCTCATTGCGATAGCCTTCTTTTTATAAATTAATAAGGTTTTTTTTTTTTTCTTGGAAATATGTTTTGTTCTAAACAAACTTGATGCAGTGGTAATGGGGTTAAATGCAGACTGTCAGATTAGTTTATGTCAGTCTAGTTTCATTTTTTATTTCATTACATAAGACTGAAATAACAACTATGATCTAATGTCCAGTACTTTTGAACATTGCACTAAATCTTTCTAAGCTTGAGATGAAGCAATACTGAAGATGTTTCTAGAAAGTGTATTTTCATGTATGCCTGCATTGGCTGTTCCCTGTGTGTTTTTGCATGGCAGGTCTGATGACATTAGTTGTACATTTCCATGCATTGTGATTCATTCCTGTTCATTGCTTCAGTAAAACACTACATGGGTAGTAGTGCAGGAAAATAATGTTTCTTGGAAAAAGAAAGGTTTCTCATGAATGTTAAAGAATGCTTGAAATTTAATTTGAATGTCACTTAACTTGATTTTGTTTTTAAATTGCCTTTTAATTTTGTTTTGTTTTGTAAGGACCACTCTGTAACCCCAGAAGAAAGAAAAATGTGTCAGATGTTTTTATACCGAGTATTTTATTTGTTTTTTACATTCTGTACAGTTGTCAGACAACAGAGACGGTACGGTGTGTGATCATTTTCTTCTTGAGAGCTGGAGAAAAGGATTTCATCTCAAGCCATAGAGACTGAACTGATCCATGAAGTGATGGACATTTGTTCCAGAGCAATAGGATTTTAAATGTAGACCTCAACACTAAATCTGGATATTATTTTCCAGGGGGATTACTGTTGTTGCTTTTATTTTGATTTCTGTTAACAGAGGTGTTTGGCATTGAAATGGTCACTCCATTAGTAGGCCTAGTTTAGCATAGCAGAATGAAAGGGTAATAAATATTACCTTATTTATGTACAATCAATATTTTAGGCTGCTTTGTGGTATTGTAGTGTATGAATGATTGTATATATGTAAAGATAATTAAGACAGATTTTGAAACTGGAAACCCGTGATGTTAGCTTTTGCTCCTGGCTTTGACCAAACCTTTGACCAACAAATGTACAATAACCTACCAGATAAAATTTGAAAAGTTTGCAAAAATGGACTCTGTGTCATTTGTACTTACCTGATGTCCTGTTTTGCTTTGTTGCTTTGACCCTGTTTGTCTCCTAAATTGAACAAACACATCCAACAGAAGTACAAAGTCAGACCATGCAAAATTAATGCTGACCATTAGAGGGTAATGTTGAATATGATACTACAGATGTTTCTTCAGTTGTAGGGCCAGTGCTGCAGTAACCTAATTAAATTTTTAAATCAATGGATGATAAATAAAAAATTCATAAAAATCCATTGTTAACCTTTACACAGTTGTAACATTGACTGAATAGATAACCAACCATTTCTTCAAAAAAAAAAAAAAAAAAAAAACCTTTACATATGTTTCTGAGCTGAAAGAACATTTACTCAACTGACTATATTGTTTATACAATAAATTAGAGAAAGCCGTAGACTCTGACTGGATTCAAAATAATTCTGATATTGTATATGTTAGACTTGCTGTATAAAGTCGATAGAGGGCATTATAACGTCATTTTTGAAGAAACACCGTTTTATATACCGGAAAACGACGCGGATTACCTTTAAACTGCCGCTTCCCAGTTACAACCGTTACAATTCAAACTGTAGACCTGTTTTAACCCAGCGTGTTGTGTTTTACTAAAAATAAATTAGCATACTGACCCAGTGTGTGTAGTTTCCTTCTTCTTTAATTATGTACAATGTTCTTTAGTTCTGAAGCATATTAAGGAGAAAAGGTGAGAGTTGCTCAGGTGGGGAGGATATCTTGCGTGAGGGGTGTGGCTACTCTCATCCATTAAAGTGCTCGTGCTGGAAGTTGATGGCGTTTGACATGAGGATTGTCTGTTGAGTTTCTCCAGCAATGGACGTCAGTTGATTAAGCGTTCATCAGCAGTGTCCTAATATTATCTACTTACCGGTACGTACATATAAAATTCAGTTAATTTTCTGTTGCTTTTCTCGTGGTTTTCCTGTAATCGGTGATGTTTTACTGACTTTTAATTATTCACTTTTGTTTGGGAGTTACACATTTCAGAGTTTTATAATTGTCAGTGTATTTTCACCAAAATTTTGGACAATTTCGGAGGTAACTATTTAGTCTAAAACAGCAGAACTCGAATAATGTAGTGATCTCTATCACAGTATTTGTATCCTCGGCCTTTTTTTGTAAACATACTTGTTGAATTGCTGTAGGCTAAGATAAATAAGTCAAATCTTTTTTTGCTAGTGTAATTTTACGAAAAATAATGCTTTTGTTAAATTTATATATTATGTATATAAATTAGATGAATATTTATATAAAAATTACATTAATATTTTCTAGGTAAATTATCATAATAACCCAATGTGTAGGCTATATACAATGATAGCCGCGTCCAAAGCATTAAGTGACTTTAAATGTTGGAATTTCCTCTTACACTTGAAAAGTAGATTAAGCAGCCAATAGAGTTCAAAAGTAGAGACCAAAGTATGTGTCATATGCAAAGTTCTTTATGCCTGATAATGTTAATCAAATGGTTTATTTAACTGCCTATTGAAGTTCATGGACAAATTGGTCTTGTAAAGTATTATCTGACTTTGTGGTTTGCTTACATGGCTCTTTCAAATTAGCAACTTGCTCTTCCAGTCTAAGTCTTATCACTGGAAATTCATATGTTTGCTGTTTTTAATTATGGACATTTGGTTGCATCCACCGTATCCAACAAACAGGCTGAACAGTACACCATCTGGTCCTAAATTGTGGCTTTACTTATCATGTTATTGATGGTAGTAATTTTAGATGGCTAAAGTTATTTTTCAGAAGTGAATTTCATTCCAAGCAAGAACATTAAATTAAATGTTCTTGCTTCTCTAGGAATTCTGGACCAGTTTTTGCCTCTCAATGTTATGTATTTTTATAATTTTTAAAAATCAGATCCCTTCAGCCAGTGAACTGGATTTGAGATCATTGGATGTCCACTCCGTGTCCTCCAATGGATGGAGCTCCAGTTGTTACCACGGCACCTCTACCTCCTGTTTCCTCCAGGTGCTTTCAAAATGAGACCTCACCCTTCAGACGTACCGCCCAGCCCCCTCCCCTGGGCCCTCCACCTCCTCCTCCCCCTCCGCCACCTCCACTGCCACCCCCACCGCCTCCACCTCCTTCACCTATGGGGGACCCCTTCACCCGGACTGTCCAACGGCGCTCAAAAATGCGCAACTTCAACTGGGACGCCATCCCCAGGCACAGCGTTTTGGGCAAGCGCAACGTGTGGACAGCCCAACGCAACCTTGAGAACTTTGAGCTGGACACTAAGCGCATGGAGGAGCTTTTCAGCCACAATGAGCACCAGGGTTTGGTCCGTAAGGGTGGGACGGTCAGAAAAAGTGTGTGGGGCCTTTCACAAATCACTACAGAAGCAGAGAATGTAAGTGCCTTTACTTAAAAATTGATTTAACCTGTTAAAGGTGCAATAGATGATTCTCTACAGAAACATTTTTTTGTTATACTGGTTGAAAGTCTCCTCATATCCTGATAGCAATCCCTCTGTTAAACGGACTAAATGTATTTTTTATAAATATATATGGTCTATGGAAGGCGTAGGAGCATAATATGTTCATCCAATTTTTATATTCGGTCCGAATGAAATAATACGTGTCCTATCAGCGTATGTTTTTACATACCCTTGCGCACCCTGTTCGCGCGTCATCAGCGCATTTCATGCTATGCAGATTATACAGACGGACCTCAGTCACAAGCAACGCAAACAAACAGCAGCCACATTTGACAGTTCCTTCCGAATCAAAACAATGAGCTTATGCTGCGTTCGCGCCATAACTACTGTAATTAATAGATGGCAACCTGTGACGTTCTAACTGGAGCTGTTCAGTCAGACTCAGAATTGTGCATTTCCATGTCAACAGTATAAACACAACGAAATGAATCTGCAGCAGTCAGGTACAAGCTCTCTAAGTTGTTTGTTCATTATTATTGTAATGTTGACATGAGGTAGTTTAACGCCATCTCTTGTGACGCATTGCCGAGAGCAGCTGTGTGTGTGTGCGCGAGCGCGTTCATGTGTTTTGAAGGAGGTGTGGCTTTGGGCGACGATTTTCAGGAAGGGTGGGATCATATGCTTTCAATGCTAGCAGGCTAATGTTAGCATTTCCCAGATCACCAACTGCACCTTTAACTGCCACCTTCTTTTTGAGCATAGATGAGAAAATTCACTATCCGTACTTAAATGGTTTTAATTCATGAATGCTTTGTAATACAGACCTAAAGTTGGTCTCTTTTCAAAGACGCTTAGCAGATTATTACCAAAACAGAACTTCAGCACTTCAAAAAAAAAATTAAAGTGTAAAAAAGTTTTACTGTAAAGCAAATGTACTGCACTAAACATATTTTTTTCTTTTATATAAAATATATATTTACAAAATAATTTGGACTCCAAAATTTCTAGAAAAGCAAAGCCATATGTCTAACCAATTTGTGTCTCAAAACAAATATGGAACATTGATTCTCAGTCCTTTCCAATGTTTTGTCAACATTAGAAAAAAAATGTGATTTTAAAACAGTTCAGTAATTTTGTACAATTCAAAACATGAGACCAGCCTCTAGGAGGAGCCAGCTAAAAGGTTTTTAAAATACTGTTTTTTTTTTTTTTTTTTTTTTTTTTTTTAAATTATAATGCAGTGTCCAATTTCAAAGTGATTATCACAGGATTCATTTTGAGTGTTCAAATAATAATGATAATTATGATGATTACCAAAATATGTGATAAAGAAAAAAGGCAATAAATGAATAGGGAGCCACTACTGGGACACTGACAGTTGTTAAGCTGAGCTTTGTTGTAAAGCTGAAGGATTTGTCATTGAAAACTAGTCATGTATACCTATAGCTGTACTTTCCAGTGAGGCCCTTTGGCTGGGACGGCAATGCAGGGTTGAAAGACAGCTCAGATGTCATCTCTTGTGTATCAAGATTGAAAGTTTAGCAGCAAGTGGGTGAATTAAACATGACATGTAGTACTCGTTCATGGCTTACATCAACCCAATCAATTACTCATTTGTGTCTCTCACCTTTCAAAAGGCAAATGATCTGGAGAAGTGACTCCAGTACTTATGCTCTGATAAAGCTTCAGTATTGTACATCCTATCTTCTGAAACCTCATTTAGGTGGAAGCACAACAAGATTATTAGCTTTACTTGTTTGTTTTCCAGTGCATTCTTGTTTAACCAACTTGTCCCCGAGGCCATTTCAATAGCTCAAACAACATACTTAACATAGAAGTGTCAACTATAAGAAGAGATAAAATAAAAATTGAAGGTCTAGATGACATGCTTCAATTGTCCTCCATTAAGACATTTATATTAAATGGGCTAACGGGGTTAAACGTGAATAAACACAATCACATTTTCCCTTCAAAAGTATTTAAAAGTATAATGAGGGATTAATTTCAATTTCAAATTTACTATTATTATTTTGCATGTGCAACATAGTGTTCTCTAGGACTCCAAACATTAAATTAAAGTCTTAAAAAGTAAATGTCAAGTTTTTAAGTTTTTTTTCTTTGTCACTGACTGTCAAACATAATATTTTCCATTGCTCTCTGCATAAATTAAATCCAGGAAGACATCTGGCCCAGTTTCACAGACAGAGCTTAGATTAAGCCAGGATTAGGGCATTTAAGTAGCTTTTATAAACGTGACTTCAAAAAGAAACCTTACTGGTGAAACAATGACAAAACAATGGCAGTGACATATTTTAAGATATGTCAGTGCAAGTTGCTTTCATTTAAATCAGCTCAAACATGCATTTTAGTCTGGGATTAGCTTAAGCCTTGTCTGTGAAAGAGTAATCTTTTATATTTTACTGTTATCACATAAACCTAAGTGTGACCAGATGATTTAAATGCTCGTCTGCCCTATTGCACTTTTGTTACACATCTCTTTAACTTCCTCACAAACAGTACATATTCCTTAATCTCAGAAATGTTGAACTTTTCACAACAATGTTTGCTCATGTCTTTTTCATTCCACTTCCATCTTCTCTTATACAATGAAAGATGCATGTTAAACATCATGCTTACTGGATTTTCTTTTTAGTTGCTGTCACTGAATATAATATATGCTATTTTTGGGGAAGACTTTCCCAGCTTATGAGAAACTAACACCATGTATCTTTTTTTTTTTTTAGGTATCAATTCTCAACTCTAAGAAAAGTATGAATATTGGTATTTTGCTAAAACAGTTTAAAAGGTAAGGTGTGAAATTAAATTGTTGTCTGTTTTCCTTAAAATTCCTAATTTCATAATTCACAATAACATTTTTGCATTTCAGAGTGAATCTTGTACTGTGATTGCCTGGTTAGCAAGGCAATCTAAATTGAGTGTCTAGAAGAACCTTACACTGAATTACATCCATTATAAGTAATATGTGTGACAAGTTGCTTTGAGCTCCCAAAATAACTCCCAAGTAGCCATTTACAAACATCTTATCCCTGGTTCCGTGCACTTTTCAGGACACCGAAGGACATTGTAGAGGCTGTCAGGCACGGTAACCTCTGCTTTGCTTCCGGGAAACTGAAGGAACTCAATAAGCTGTTGCCCGATGACATGGAGGTAAACTGGCTTTCTCTATATGACCACATTGTGCTGTGCTATTGATCAGCTATGTGATCAGCTCTGTTTTTAAAGTGATAGCTCACCCAAAAATAAAAATTCTGTCATTTACTCCTTCTTAAGTTGTTCCAAACCTGTATGAGTTTCTTTGTTCTGCTGAACACAAAAGAAGATATTTTGAAGAAACCAAACCATACAGGTTTAGAACAACTTGAGGGTGAGTAAATTTATTTTTTTATTTATCCCTTTAACACTGCTTATGTATTGACACTTTCCAGACAAAGAACCTGATGTCATTCAATGGAGATTTATCTCGGCTAAATGATCCTGACCGTTTCATGGTGATGCTGGTTCAAGTGCCTGGGTGAGTTTTTCTGTCATGGTTCAAAGCATTTGAAAGGACAATTTCTGTGCTGTTTTTGGGGTAAATTCTGTGGGAACATATTTATATATGTTGAAATGTGTTAAACAGCTAATTGAAATAGACTTTAGCTAAAAAGCTGCTAATAATTCTGTGACTTTTGTTTGTTTTCAGGTATAAAGTGAGATTAAAGAGCCTGCTCCTCAGAGAAGAGTTTTTTCCCTTTATAGAGGAGATCAAGCAATCCATTGCTGTCATGACAACTGCTGCTAATGGTACTTCCAAAAGTCTAAGACCACCAGTGAAAATGCTTCTTTTTTTTTTTACTAGAAATTATCAGCATATGAATTTAAGTGAAAAATTTGTTTGTTTGTGTAAAACCTGATGAACATGTTCTTTAGCATGATTTGAAAATGGTCCAAAGTGCATATTGTGCTTCAGTGGACAGTCTGACAGTCTGTACAATGTTGACAGTCTGTACAATGTTCATCATTCTAATATGCTGATTTGGTGCTCCAGAAACAATTCTTATTTTTTCAGGATTCTTTATAGAACAGCATTTATATGAAGTTATTAATGTCTTTACTGTTATTTTTCATCAATTTTGCTAAATAAAAATATTATCTTTCAACAACAACAACAAAAAAATCATGCTAACCTCGAACTTTTGTTTACCTAATAGAGTTGCTGGCATGTGATGACCTACATTCAATCATCAGACTGGTGCTGAAGGCTGGTAACTACATGAATGCAGTGAGTGTCACATGGTCTGTTCTGTTTGTTATAGATGCTCTATTCCTGAGTGTGAACTACAGCTGGAGCAGATAAATGACTTGTAATAATAAATGCTGTATCTTGTTCAGGGTGGCTATGCAGGTAGTGCCATTGGCTTCAGGATGACATCATTGCTCAAACTGGTGGACACCAAAGCAAATAAACCTGGCATGAACCTTATGCACTATGTATCCATGGTAAATTAAGTGATCACATTTTACAGGACTTTATTCATTATTGGATGTTAATTCTTTGTGTGTGTGTGTGTGTGTATGTGTATATATATATTTATTTATTTTTTTATAAGTTGATACAGTGACTCTTTTTTTTTTTTTTTTTTTTTTTTTCCTATTTATTACAGCAAGCCCAGCAGATCGATGAAGCTTTGCTGCATTTCCCTGATCAGCTTCAACACATTGGAATTGCTGCAAGGTAGGTAGAATACATGTTTTGTAATGTATAGGAGATGCATTTTGGAGTATAATGCCTCTTTGTTCATAAATTCAATATAGGATTCAAAAGCAGGAGGTGGAGATGGACCTTCAAAGGGAGTTGGAGAAAATTAGGGAAGCAAAGATGGACGCTAGTAAACAGCCCGATTTACAACATCAGATGGAAGCATTTCTTTGTGTAAGATATTTTGGATTTCTATGTAACCTACAAAAAAATTCATTGAAATTGCAACGTAATGTCAGGTGATTTGTTTTGTAATTACCTTAATAGGCAAAACAGCATGGAGTATCAGTATTCTGGGAATAATATATGTCTGCTCTTGTACAGTTGGCAGACATTCGGCTTGCGGACGTGGAGGCCTCTCTTCAGGAACTGGACACCATCAGTGCCTCAGTGGCAGAGTACTTCTGTGAAGACCCAGCTGCATTTAAACTAGAGGAGTGTTGCTCTATCTTTCATTCCTTCTGTGAGAGGTTTGAGAGAGCTACACAGGTAAATTGTCATGTCTTATAAGGGCAAAATGCAGGGAACTTTATTACAAGGGTGGTGCTACAGGTGTTGTGTTACACACAAAACACTTCAAATACTTTCATTGCATATTGTTTACAAAAATGGATATCGATATCGCAATTTTATTTATTCTTTTCTTTTATTTAGTTTAAAATGCAAACATCAAATTTGTTACAAAGTAACATACGTGCATATAGTACAAAAAAACAAACTATTTGCAATTGCCAAAGCCTTAGAACAAATTAAGAAAATAATGAATATAGTGTGTGAAGCCCTGTTATGTAAAGCCTCTATAGTGGAGGCTATGAAAGCTTGTTTCCGCCAAATAAAAAAATAAAAAAGATCATTGTGAGTTTATATCTCACAATTCCAACTTTATAACATGCAATTGCGAGTCATAAAGTCAGAATTGTGAGAGATAAATTCTGAGGGAAAAAAAGTCAAGCTTATAACACTTATAACTCTCAATTCTGACTTTATATCACGCAATTCTGACTTTATACTTGCAATTATCACTTAATGTCACGCAATTGTTTATATCTCACAATTCTGAGAAAAAACGTCAGTCTTATAACTCTTTATATCACGCAATTGTGACTTTATATCATGCAATTCTGAGAAAAAGAGTCAGAATTGTGAGATAAAAAGTCACAATTACCATTTTTATTTCATGGTGGAAACAAGCTTTCATAGGAGGCCCATGCTTTGATAACAGCCTTTTTTCTTTTTTTCTTTGCTAAATTATTAACACAATATTGAAATTAGTTTATTTCACATATTTGTTTATATTAGATTTAAATGTAATTGTTATATTTGTGATTTATAGTTTTAAAGACTGGAACTAGGAAGGGAAAAACAAAACCTGTTTACATAAGGCATTTAAAAGTTGCACAAATAAATAAAGACATCATAAAAAGTTTCCAAGATTTTTGAAAACATAAAGGAATAAAACATCAAAATCTGTTGTCCATCTGTTCTCAATGTTGGAGAAACGCCCACAGTCTCTTCTTGTCCTGTCCTGCAGGAAAACCGTGAGCGAGAAGTGGCCGAGACTCGCAAGCGACAGCAGAGAGAAAGAGAAAAGCTGACCAGAACGGCTAAGCGCCGATCCACCGGCACATGCTCCAATCGGGATGCGAGCGATGAAGCCTCCGCTCTAGAATCTGTCCTGACCAGTTTCCTCAATCAGCGTCCTTCTCGCAGGAGGCCTATTGGGGACCGATCTGTCACAGACAGCCCCATCAAAAACATCCGCCCTCAGGTTGAGGAGCGTGAAGGCGGAGGGCATCTGGACAGCCCTGTGGAAACCAACGAGGAGAAATTTGAGATCTCAAGGGTGCAAGAACCAGAGGACATCTGTCAGAAGGAGGAGGCTCCACTTTGCGGCATTAATGATGTTCATCGGGCACGCGCCGCATCCAAAAGAGGACAGTGCATTGATGATGGACTGATTCCTGAATGCAATGACCATAAAAAAGGTGGATGTAGCAACACCTCGACCAAGCAAGAGTTTGTGGTCACTGAAGGTGGAGTGATGGATAAAGGAGAAGTGGAGGAGACTGGAGACATGAATAAAGGAGAAGTAGAGGAGACTAGAGACATGGATAAAGGAGAAGTGGAGGAGACTAGAGACATGGATAAAGGAGAAAGAGAGGAGACTGGAGACATGGATAAAGGAGAAAGGGAGGAGAACGAGAATATAGAGGAGGCAGACAAAATACCCGAGCTCTCTGGCAAAATCTTCCGCTTTCAGGATTGTGGCGGCCTGAATGGAACCATTACACCAGATCGTTCCCGAGGCCACGGTGTGTGCACCTCTACTCCTCAACAGAGGAATATAAAAGAGGTGGATCTGGCCTTGCAGAACGGAATGGGAGGTCTAGGCTCACCGTGGACCATCCTCAGCCCTCGTATCTCTCCCCGTAACACTCCCCACCGCAGACACTCCTACTCCTTCTCCAGGGTGGACATCCTTGATGATGGGGTATGGGCGTTGCCTGACACACCTGTGCGCGACAAGCCCTCTTTCTCTCATAAATCAGGTGTGGGGACTTCATCCTCTTTACCAGACTGTACTTCAAAGCAAACTCCAGCACATGGGATGTCTATAAGGTCTGCATCACTTACTGATGAAAAAGAGCAGGCATCTAACTTCAAACTGGGACATATCTTTCAGAGACGCAATGGACAGGAGCTTCCTCCAGATAAAAGACCCGAAAGCTCAGGACTTGTATCTTTCTTTCGACGCTTTGGGGAAAGAAACAGGGCAGGAACTGTCGGTTAAGAAGACATGACATGTCCTACAGAGTTTTATACTTTTAATGATTTTACGCTGCCATAAAGGATTTGATGTAGACAATTGGGGACTTGTCTTACAACGTTCTTGATGTCTTTTGTGTTCTTATGCAAAACTACCTGATGATGTGTGCTGATGTCTTGATATTTTATTAGTTTTTAGTTGAAGTCTTTAGCATTGTTATTTCTAACATGTTGATTTTATTGGTTCACAACACTGAATTTCAGGGACTGAAATGCGTTTTATTTTTGTTTGTCTTTTAAAGTTTGTCTTATTTTTATGTAATAAAGTGTGGATTCCACCTTTAAAGCCTTTGTTGTGTGTGCCTTCACCCTTCAACTAGTAATACAAGAGTTGCCAGTCAAGTCAACCGGAGGGTCTCGGTGAACAAGATGATTTAAAATGATTTAATTTAAATCAAAATGTAAATTGAAATATGTTTTCCCCTCAATTGTTTTTAAGAACGTGTTGTATCAGTACCTTGAATCTTCTGGAATCACAAAAAAGGTTGAAAATGAATGACATTATCATAATTATTAGCAGAAATAAGTGTTGGACAATAAACCTTACTCAGACCCTTACCCAACCCTTACTCAGTATGAAAGTGAGGCTGTGAGGGATGGACTTGCCCTGTTTTAATTGGCATCCGTTGTAAAAAGATGTACAAAGCTCCTAGATTACTTATTTTCCACAGCTTATGTTTTTTTTTCTTTTTTCTTTTTGTCTACTGAAAGTTCTTGGATATTTTTTCAGTGTATCGTCAGCAATTCAAAAACACATTAATGACAGTACAACCCACTTCATTCATGTTTTTGTATCTTTTGTGTACGTGTTTCTCTTCCACATTATTTTTGCTGTCTGTCTGCAATACATTCTCTCTCTGCTCGTGTTCATCAAGATTAAAATGGAAATGAAGAGAATTTGCCATGTTGTCTAGGTAATGGTGTATGTTTACAGTGTGATCTCACTTGGCTGGTGTCTCAGTGAAATAATACCCCCTGGAAAAAACTGCAGAGCACAGAGTCTTCTTTCATACTGTCCTCTTCAGCTCTCTCACAAAGGCTTATTTTGTTCATGAAACAGTCTAGAACTTCTACAAAATTATCTTGATGTATCATATATTTTTAGGCTTTTAAGGGCTTTTTTCCCCCATATGCAGTAAATGTAATTTAAATTCTTTATGTTTTGTGTAATAGTGTCCCGCTATTTAGACCACTCCTAAATAATGGGATGCTTTCCATGCAAGCTGTTCATAAAATAATGCACAAGAAGTAGCTACATCTTGCATGTGGAAAATGCGTGATTAGTGTGTGTATGTGTGTGTGAGAGAGAGAGAGCGAGAGGACAGGAGAAAGAAAAAACGAGGAAGAAACTCGAGCTTTAGAGAAGGAAAGGAAGACAGGATCACTTTGTTGGGGAATTCTTTACAAAATACATCTGCAGATGCCAACCTGTGATATTTTGGAGTCATCTAAAGTAAGTATATTATTTAACAAACCTATTTTAATATTAGAAATGGAAAGAAGTATGCCTCATGCATAACTACTACAACTGGACTACTACAAGCCACATTAAAAAAAAATTGTATTATTTTAGTTGTATTAGCAAGTTAGGATTTTACTCAGTAGCGTGAGTTTGTGAGTCAGGTTTTTCATACATTGGGAGCAAATGTCCCAGAGAGAGTAAAACCTGAATCATTTAACGTGAAAGTGTGGGCTGTGTGATATTTAAAATTATTATGATACATTTAAAATAGCTTAATTCTACTGAGTATTGTGACGGAATGTAAACATTTTGACATGGAATCATCTAATGTCTCGTTCATAAGCAAGTAAGCTGTGGAGCGAGTTATACAAGGAATGACAGTGAACTGCCTTTGGGTTGTTAAACAATTAAAGAGTACATAATTTCTGTTTACGTTTGTATTTAAATGTTAACTTAGTGGCTCAGTTGGGCTTTTCCCACACCTAGTAATTCAAAAAGTATCCAGGTATCAAAAATGTCCAGGAGATGTCGCTATATTTTAGTAAACGATTTGACTTTTTTTAACTTTCAAAACAGAATTCAACAGCAAGTTGTTGACATATTTCACACATTTTCACATTTTGTAAGTATAAATTGAAACAACAATAATTTAAATAAAAAGAAACAAAAAAATTAACTTGAAATTAAAGGGCATCAGAAACATTAAATTAATTTAGCAAAGATACAGTTTTTTGGGCTTTTCGATTTTTAAAAACTTTACAGATTCTAAATAAACTCTTTGAAAGGGCTGTTTGAAAATGAGTAAAAATGGGTTTTGAGTTACTCCATTTAGTTTGAATAATAAAAGTCACATATCTTGGTGTAAAACGATTTGACTTTGTTCTGTGCGTGCGAAAGCGACGTCATCACGCTAGAACTAACATAACTCCTTTCCCTGACTATTGTTTCTTTTTTATCTAACATAAAATATTAATAATAAAAAATGTAGCTCCTTTCCCTGACTATTTTTTTTTTTTTTTTTCATCTAACATAAAAAGTTAATAATAAAAAAGTTAGCTGTTTTCCCTTACTATTGTCTCTTTGTTTTTTGCTTGTAGAAACTGCTAGTAGACTTGAACTCACTTTCAAAATCTAGTGGTTTATTAACTCTTTATTTTTGTCACATTTGGTTTGTCCTTCTTTATAGATCACACGTAGTTGGAATGATGTCTCACTCTAATTCAGCTTGATCACTGAAAGCAGCAACATGTTGGGGTAAGTTGTTTAACTCCATTATTTTATGGTTTGTGTTGGGAAATGAATCCTCAAGTGCCTAAATGTTGCATTTTGGTATTAAAATCTGTAATTGTTATCATCACAATTTGCTTTTCTCAGTAACTCTTCTGTTGTGGCTCAGTATAAATGGTCCAATAGACATGCATGGGAGGAAGCTGAGTAAGGTTGCAACTGATAGCAGGACAATGCTGGGCATTCACAGAGTCATTTCCGGGCCTATGTTTGCCGGAAAAGCGTGAAAATGGATGTGACCCTGTGAAGCCATTCACTGATGTATTATGTCAGTCATGAGTAACACTGGATATCACCTGTATTTGACCTCCCACACCATTGAAAAAAGAGACTTACAAACAGTGGTGACCAGATGATTCACATTCAGTACCATTCAACATTAAGCATCAGAATGAATGAGTAGAGATAGTGAGCAATTACTTGCTTTCATCACGCCAGATTTATCCTCTACTACATACACATGTAGCTGAGTAAGTAAAGTACAGCAGGACTATAATAGGTGAACTTTGTTCCTAGTTGATTAAGAAAGATTGAGCTTTAAAATGGTTTTAATCCCTGTGGTTCATTCTCCGTACAATGCACTCATTAGTGCAGATGAGAGTTAAACCTTATTATAGTGAATATTAAAGTTCTCTCATACCAGGCAGTTATTAAGTAATTAAGCACTGGTATTCCCTGTTTGCATATATTAAGATATTGAATATAATAAGACCCTGATAAATGCTGATGCATATCTTTAGCTTTAGAGATCAAACATGCAACCAGTTGGTTATTCAAGCTTTAGATCAATGGCTTTCATCCTTTTTGACTCAAAGATCCCCCTGTGTCCTAGACAATATGCAAAGGCTGATATATACCTCTGGTACTTCTGTTGCAATAAAAATAAATGAACTCCAAATATGATGTCAGGTTAATGTTGTACATCTTTATTTTTAGTGTTTTGTATGATTTTAATTAGAATTATGTTAATATAACTCATTTGAAATCATTTTAAGTTTTATTGGGTCTCCCCTCGAAGTTTGACACCCCCTGGTTGAGAACCACTGCTTTAGATGAGATGTTGGCAAGAAGAAAAGGAAAGAATGAAAAGGTTTTAATCTGGAAAGAAAATGTTTGTGGTGCACAAATATTAGATATATATATAAATATTTGTTTGTGACATGAATGGGTGTTTCTTTAACCGTGGGCACTTTTTGTGCCAGGGATTCATTTCTCTCTCTCTCTCTCTATAAACCTGTCTTGAAAATGTATTTTTACATTTTGTCTACCTTTTTTACCTTATCTGTACCTTATTTTAGATGCACTCTTAAACTATCCATCATAAAATTATGATTTTATTTTAAACTATGATAACAATGATTGAAATAATCACAAACAGTTTTAATATTTGTGTGAAAATTATTAATATTAATTTTCACACAAATTACAATCCTTGGATACTAGTCCCTCATTTCCACCAACAATTTTGTCACTAATAAAGTTTTTTTCACTAGTTACTATACTCTGAAATATAAGACCCATCGAAATAAAGAAAAATCTAGTTAAATATCACTTATGAAATAATTTAATTTTGTGTCGTTTCTGAGTATACAAGAATGCAAAAACTGAAACCAACAATTTTGTCACTAATAAGTTTATTTTTTCAATAGTTAGTAGGCCTATACTCTGAAATATAAGACCCATTAAAATAAAGGAAAATCTAGTTAAAAATCATATATATCATATATTTATCGTGTGTGTGTGTGTGTGTGTATATATATATATATATATATATATACATACAGTATATATTCTATATTCTGTGGTGGTGATGAGACTATATACTACCATTCAAAAGTTTGGGATCGGTAAGATTTTTAATGTTTTTAAAAGAAGATTCGTCTGCTCATTAAGGCTGCATTTATTTAATTAAAAATACAATAAAAATAGTAATATTGTGAAATATTATTACAATTTAAAATAACTGTTTTCTATTTAAATATATATTTGACAAAGTAATTTATTCCTGTGATGGCAAAGCTGAATTTTCAGCATCATTACTCCAGTCTTCAGTGTCACATGATCCTTCAGAAATCATTCTAATATGCTGATTTGCTGCTCAAGAAACATTTATGATTATTATCAATGTTGAAAACAGTTGTGTACTTTTTTTTTCAGGATTCCTTGATGAATAGAAAGTTCAAAAGAACAGCATTTATCTGAAATACAAAGCTTTTGTAACATTATACACTACCGTTCAAAAGTTTAGGGTCAGTATGAATTTTTATTTTTATTTTTTTGAAAAGAAATTAAAGAAATTAATACTTTTATTCAGCAAGGATGCATTAAATCGGCCAAAAGTGACAGTAAAGACATTTATAATTTTACAAAAGATTATATTTCAAATAAACACTGTTCTTTTGAACTTTCTATTCATCAAAGAATCCTGAAGAGAAAATATTGTACACAAATATTTTGTACAATTGTACACAATAAATGTTTCTTGAGCAGCAGATCAGCATATTAGAATGATTTCTGAAGGATCATGTGACACTGAAGACTGGAGTAATGATGCTGAAAATTCAGCTTTGCCAACACAAGAATAAAATACATTTTAAAATATTTTTAAATAGAAAACAGTTATTTTAAATTGTAATAACATTTCACAATATTACTGTTTTTACGGTATTTTTAATTAAATAAATGCAGCCTTGATGAGCAGACGAAACTTCTTTTAAAAACATTAAAAATCTTACCGATTACTTGAACGGTATATATCATCACCACCACAGAATGCTAATGCAAATTTTTTCAGAATTTTTTCAGAAAAATGTATATGTATATTTCAGGTAATCATTTACATCAATGCCAAATGAAAGAATAGTGATAGCATTAAAAGTATGTTTTTAAGCGAGTTTATTTTGTAAAAGTCCACAGGGCCAAAAGCACCTAAGATGAAACTCCCTACTCAATAGTAGAAAAAAATATGTGCATATCATTAAATACAAGAGCAGACTGCAGTGTGTCTATTTACAAAACCACGACATGGGAATCTGCAGCATCACATGTGATGCCATCACCACCCTCAGGCTTCCTGAAGAGGTCTGCCTTTGTACCACTAATAGAGCACACAAATACACACACTCACACACTGTGCTGAGTGCTGGCTTTGTGTTGCAGTCACATGTAATTTACACTCTGGGTCCTGCAGGTCTGTGCTCTTCCTCTATGAGTTTTCTCCAGGCTGCTGAGGAAAGAGAGAAAGAGAGACGAGGAGGAGGGGGAAATAGGCAGCCTGCCATCTGGGTTCTGCTGCACTGGATGCAGTCTCCATGGTAACATCGCTCTCTCAGGCAATCAAATCAAGGAATGAGATCAGGCCCAGCCCACCCCCCTCAGCGTGAATGCAGTTGTTGCTTTTGTCATCTAAGCCACGCCCCAGCTGCTTGTCTCCACCCATTCCAACCCTTCGGTTGGTGCTTAGTGATGAATTGAACTCAATATGCCACTCTAGATGTTGGTGAAATGATATTAGTTTGAAGGGTTGTGACTTGGTAGTCCAAGATCTCACCATGAGTCTTTGTCTTGGATATTTTTTGCTTGTCTTGGAAGACTGATATGACTTAAGTGACCCCTGCTGCCCAAGCTGGAATTTCTAGACTTATTTTTATGTATAATGTAGTGAATATCTACAGTGGTGGCATGTCTCTCTCTTTCTCTCTTTGTAGTCATTTATCTTCATTAGCTCTCATGCAGTTACTATCATTATCTTGATAGTAACTGAGTCATTATCTTGTCCCCTTGATTTTTCTTCTATCATGTTGTTCCTGCTATCTCTTCGTTTCCCCTCATTTCTCCTGATTGTGAATACAAATAAACCCTCCCCCTTACAGCATGCTGGGAAACTGAACAAAAGGGCTTTTCAGAGTCATGCTCATGTGCCAGCAGAAAATATGTCATCATGCAATTTCTTTACACAGGAGAGTCATTAATTTTCTTGCATATTCACCTCCCTGATTTGACTTCTTGAGGACTTTCTCTTTGAAATAGTCACAAATACTTTGTGTGTGTTTGTTTGTTTGTATTGATGTGTGGTGCTGTACACTGCAAAAAATATTTTATTAATCCGTATTTTTGTCTTGTTTTCCAGTAAAAATATCTAAACATCATCAAATTGTTAAATTTACATTGTGAGAAAAAAACTTGAATATTAATTTGTTTTTGTTTTTTAGATAATTTATTTGGTATTAAGTTTATTTTTATTACCCCATTGGTAGTTTTTATACATAAATCTAATGCTTCATAAAATGTTTTAACTATTTTATGCTTTATTATTGAATGGAGAAAAAATTCAAGATATACTCTATGAAAACAATCTATGCTACTGTTTAAAAGTTTGGGGTCAGAAGAGTTGTTTTTCTTTTTATGAAATCAATACTTTTATTCAGCAAGGATGCATTAAATTGATCAAAAGTGAAGTAAAAACATTAATATTAATATATTATTTATATTTTATTACAAATATTAATTATATTAAATATGAATATTAATTCCACAAAAATATTAACTGTTTTCAACATTGATAATAATAAGAAATGTTTTTTGAGCACCAAAATATTAGTGGTGTCAACGTTAACGCATGCGATTAATTTTTAAAAATATTAAACGCAATTAACACAGCATCCCTTTTTTTCTGCATCCATTTTTTTTTTCATATTTCCTGTTTGTTAGACAGGTAGGAAGGGCACAGGTAAATATGACATTTATTATGGGTTTATGTGAGGATTGTTTTAGGTTCACTTAAATTAAATGTTATATTTTTGAAGCCTAATAAATGTAAAAAAAAAAAAAAAAAAAGATAGCTTTCAGTGTAATGTTGAATGGCTATAATTCATGTTTAGAATTGGGTGAAAAAAATCTGTTTCATTGAGACATATAGACCTGTATTAGTATCAGTCATACTGGCCTTCATTCATAAAAAGATGCCATTAAACAAGTATTTAAAATATACTGTCTTTATGTTGTTTCTACATTAATTTGGAGATTAACTGTGAAATTATTACATTATAAAATATATTAAAAACATATAAAAACATGTTTTAATCACAGAAATAAATGTATGATTAATCTAGTTATTTTTTTCCAATTGAAATCAAAATGTATTTATTTAAAGCAAACTTGTGTTGCAGTTCGTAACCAATTTGACCTCGGTTTCCAACTGAAAATAAATGTTCTATCGGAAATTTAATCATAAAAAAATGGGTGTTCCATTCCAGAATAGAGCCAGATGAAATGTGGCATGTAATTAGCTATTCGGCCATTGGTGAACATTATCCAATAGCAAGTGTGGCCCAGGTGACATCAGCAGAAAATGAGTTGTTTCAGAGGGAAAAGATTAAAGATTAAGAAGACAAACTCTTCTTGGGAATATCATGCATCAATGAAAAATTCACAGTAAGACAAAAATTGCATTAACAAAATACATTTCAATTTCATGTTGACTTTAAGGATGTTTAGATATTCTTAATTGAAAACAATACAAAAATTAATATGATTTTTGCAGTGTATATGGTATAGTGGTAACCCTTAGAGACCCTTAGAGACAGTAAGAGAGATTCCTCTGTATCTAAAGGATGTCTTTTCTCTCTGCCATTTTCCTGTTGCCTTGCACCTTCACTCAAAGCATTGGCTGACCGCATCCCCACCTCCCTTCCTTTCAGCCAATACTCTTTCACTATCTGCCCTTCCCCTCCCTCCCTCCTCATCAGAGTCTCTCTCTTCTCTCTCACACACACACACACATTATACACCCTCGCTTGCTCACACCCTGCTGCTGCTGCTTCTTCTTCTTCTCTCCTGTCTGCTAGTCTTTCGTGCTTTCTAGATTTGCTCCTTTAATCTGGCTGGTTCTTCTTCTTTGGGATGAGGGGCTGTAAGGCTGGACAGGTCTGTGCTCGGATGCTTCGCTGAGACCTGTCCGTATCTTTCTCTTTCCTTTTTCATCCCTCTGTCTCTGTCAGCTGCGAGAACTCACGTGAGTACGGCGTCGGGGAGCTCCCCCCTTTTCCCTCCTTCTCTCTCCTTGTGTCGTGTCACCATCACTTTCGTTAAACTCTCCATACATATTGTACGCTTTTTATCAAGCTGTCGTTGAGAAGAACTGTGATGAATAATTTACTGCAGTGTCTGGCCTCTCCCTTTCAGTCAGCTGGGCATCTCTGACACATGCATGCACAAACACACGGACATGATCACAAACACCCTGCCAGCCTTTCAGCGCTTATGTAATACAACAGTACGTGTATGTTAAGAAATGAGCTGTGTCTGTGTGGATGTGCACGTAGATGAGTGTGTGTGTAAACACAAGTATGTTAGCTGTCTCCTTTGACATGTGTGATCAGTGTTTGTCGGCTCTCTCTTCAGTATCACCTGCTTTGCTGCTTGTACTTTCCACTTATCCGAGTCAGGAAGGGGAAAATGGTTGGGATTTTAAATGGTTAGCTTCAAATTTAATTGTACATTCATGATGAGTGTGTTCATATAATGGCACAGTGGCTTCCTGTCTCTTAGCAATGATCGGAAGTGTCTGTAGACAGAAGATGTGTGATACATTTTAACAATCCAGCATCTGATTTATTCAAGAATAAAACCATTTTGGTTTTTTAAGCATTTATTGACTTAAATGACACGCCCTATTACAGTGACATAATATTACAGGTACAGTCATAGTAATCATCCAAGCTGGCAGCTATAAATAATGTAATAATGACAACACAACAGTGCAATCAAGGGTAGGACTGGTGACACTCATTCTAATAGTGCTTTAGTAGACATTAATAAAATACAGCTGTTGATGTGCTGTCAAATTTTGCTGTCTATAATCATTTTAATTAGCTTTGATGGTTCCTAAGATAGAAATTATATTGCTCATAAGGTTGATCTTTTTAAAGTTCAAAACAATTACCAGAGTTCACAGATATGATTCATTTGTCTATCAGTTCACTTTTCTCCTAACTTTGCAGTCTTATTATTTATATACATATAAATATGTTATATATTTTAATAGTAGGCTATTTAAGTTTTAGTAATTTTGATGTGCTTTTTTAGCTTTTTAAAATGATATTTCTATTTAGCTTTAATTTATTTTAATTTCAACTTATTTTATTTCAGTTAGTTGCCAAGGCACCATTTCTAGTTTTTCATCTAATATTTATATTTATTTTATTTCACCTTTTATTTTAATTAACGAAAATATTTTTTAATAGTTTTAGTTATAGTTAACTGACAACATTGCTCCTAACATTTCTTAGAAATAAAAGTAGACACAATGAGACAAGTGATGACATAAGTGTATAGAGCTGTAAAAATATTGTATAATTTAATTTTATTAATTTTAGAATTAATGTTATAATCCAGAGGCACTCTTTCAGGAGAAAAATCTGAAAAATACGTAGTGGTTTAATGGATCACAAAACTCACGGTTTGGATCATATTATGGTTGTTGAGTCACGGATCGGATGATTTTTCGGATTTTTCTTTCAATTTATTGCTTAAAGCACATTTTAAGTACTTTGATACCACAGCAAAAACTACTAGCCCAACTAATAAAGTTTAAACATTATTAAAGGCAAGTGAACAGTCAGTAAAAAAAGAACAAATACACTAATTAGAAGCATAGATAAATAAGTTACAAATAAAGTATAAGTTTAACAGAAATATCCAGGTACAGAAATGTAATAATTAGCCCTAAATGTAAAATAACATAGAACCGCCCTGAGTGAGTTCACAGCGAGTTCACAGTCCGCCATTGCTGCACTGACGAGAATGTCTCCCAAGCGTTTTAGGTGTTCTGTAGCTGGATGGATTGATCCACATAGCTCTCTCCATTTACTCCCGAAATCTGAGCCGCTGAAAACGAGGTGGATTAATGTTGTTTTCGAAGAAAATGCTCCCTCAACTCTACAGAAATTCGTTTATGTCTGCGCGAATCATTTCACACCGGACTGCTTTGTGAACGAATGTCAATACAAAGGGACAATACAAAACAGAGGTTGTGCTAAAAATTTCTTACTCAAGGATAGATCTGTACAAACTGTTTGTGATCCAGCTTACAGTCTCCAGAGTGATACACGACAGTAATGAAGGTGAGAGCATTTTATTACAGTTCATCGGAGATTTACGGATATACAGTTTACCAGTTTATTAAGCACCACCCGAAAAGGCATAAGGTCTTTATATATTTGTTTACTGTTAGTTGTAAGGACTGTTTCTGTGTACTTCACAATGTATGTTGATGATAATGCAAGGGAGAGAGAGAGAGTTTATGGATAATATTTTAATGCACACTTGCACTGTGTTTTATTAAGCTCTTACAAGGATTTTCTAGAGTGAAAACAGATGCTTCATATTTTGTGTGAAGTACAATAAACGTTATAAAACTCATCAGTAAACAGGCTTGTACTAATATAGTGGATAAAAACAAGAAGACAGTATAAGTTATAACCGTAATTAAACCAAACTATACCTGTTCCATCTCCATGCAGCATTCACAGTTTCTGACATTATAGTGCATCCTGACAGACTCCTGACACTGGAGAATGAGCTCTTGAAGCTCCGCCCTCTTAGGCCGAGCACAGCAGCTCATTTGCATTTAAAGGGCCCACACTGAAACGGCGCGTTTTGCTCACCCCCAAAAAGTGGCAATTTTAACATGCTATAAAAAATTATCTGTGGGGTATTTTGAGCTAAAACTTCACATACACACTCTGGGGACATCAGAGACCTATTTTACATCTTGTAAATTGGGGCATAATAGGTTCCCTTTAAGAAAGGAGAAACAACTGAGATACAGAGATCTCATCTGTGATTTTGCTTTCACACAGGCCATTCCTTAGATATGAACATTCAATGTATGACACACACAATATAATTTTTTCTTCTCACATTTTGCATAACAGTTTCACAGATGTTAAGATTCACTGTTTGCCATTGCTGTAATTTCTGTACTGATCCAGCTGTTGATGTACCTTCAGAGGAATAAGATTATTCCAAATGTGCTGATCCTCTCTGTACTATCAACTCTGTGGGCCAATAAAGGCGAAGAACATGAACTGAATTGAAGTGAATGGCACTTACATGCCATTATGTATGCATGTGTGTTGAAGAGGGAGGCCTGTTACAAAGAATAACAGGAATGTCCAGCTGGCATTGACGTAATGGCTCCAGAGAAAATTAAGTAAGAGTTGACAGAGTATTCAAAGTCTCCATTACAGTTAAAAGTAAAGTATGGCTTTGAAATCTTGTCTTTTTGACCCAATTGGCAGTTTGGACTTGTACTAATGCGCTTGGACAGCCAACAAACCAATGATGAAGCAAGCATTTCCTCCAAGGCTTTGTTTTCATGTGATGAAACCAAATAAAACCCTTTTCCAGAATGATTTTACTTTAGGTTTGACTGTGTACAATTCCCCTTGATTGATACTGGGAGGTCAAACAGGGATTGTCATAGTCACAAATGGCATTTGACGTCATTTGGTTGGAGATTATGATGGATGGAAGGGCAGTGAGATGGAGCTCAGCTGACAGATGTCTCTGCTTTGGTGTAGTGATGTGAATTGTCATTCATGGTCATTGTTCATGTATGTGTGTGTGTGTTCTTGTGCTCTTTCCACTGTAGGATCACATTAAAGCCCTAACCAGTGACATACAGCCCTTATTGTGATAGTTATGGCTGCCTGAGTGACTATTACTCTACCCAACCTTCCCCTTTAGGGTATTCTTATGTGTATTGTTTGTGTGTGTGTATGGGAGAAAGCAGTTCACTTGTGATGTGTGTTTCTTCTGTTGGGTGTGATAAATTTGTGATGTCGGTAATGTGGTCAATAGAACCAGTTTAGCCCATTCAACATGGTTTATAGAGACCCAAGCAGTCATTCCAGTTCATCAAAGCACTTAAACTTACAGCTATTTTGATGTGACATTCATAATACAAACACTAACCAGTTTCTATTTAAAAGCTTTCGCTGATTCATGCATCTTATTGTACCTGAAATATGTGCATCTTTGTTTTTATTCAAAAGGGAAATTTCCTGAAGTCTATTGATATAATCAGTCTCATTTAATTGTGGCAGATATTATTTTAGCTTTTTTTGGCAGATGGCTTTAGATGTTTTTTCTTTAGTCACACTATTATTTGAAGTGTCACTTAATATTTATAGCACATGCAAGTGTAAAAATGAAATATGACATACATTATTCCTGCATGATCACACTGACTTTATATTTTCAGTTTGTACGTGTACAACTGTACATGTCAGTAGTGTGCAGAAGTCATCCTCTGAGCTAGTAGTTTGATTGACAGGGACAAAAGAGATCACTGTCTGAACTGGTTAGTGCTAAAATAAGGGCTTTTTAGCCTTAGGATGGAAGGGTATGTTCTATGAACATACCCACTTACGTGGGTTCTATTAATTTGAATTTGTGTAGCTCTTTCAAAGTGGTCAGTTTGCCAGCATAGTTAAGGAAATTTCCCTCATATTGTAAGTAAAATGAAACCAAAGTGAAAAATGTTATACAGTAGCTATCAATGCCAGAACCTCTTAACATGTTGAACTCACTGACAGCTCCAAAATGTTTGAAGAACTGATTTTAAAAAGACCTAAAGGAGACCATGGATCCTTTCTTTTTGAAGACAGCTGACTGTGAATGTCAGTGTTCATGTGAAACAGCATGAGAAAAGCATTATTATTGTTATTGCCTCTAGATGCACTTGAGCAATGCATGGATGTGTTTGCATTATGTGTTTGTGTGTGTGTGTGTTTGATGTGATCAAGCGTGCTGTAATGCGATAAAACAAGCATGACAACATGCCCATCCTCAACAAAACAATCATTTTAAAACATTCTCAAGTCATCTTACTTCTCTGCTGGGTTGTAGGGGGTTTATTTTGAATCTGAATTATTCTCCAGAGATCAGGGTGTTGTGTTATTTCTGTCAGCGTAAGGGGTCTGAGGTAGAATTAGTCTTTCTTGGCTTGGTTACAGACACTATTGACTATTGTTCCTTGATTATGAAGGCGTTTCTGAGAATGAGAGAGAAATGGAGGACAGGAAGAATTAATGAAGGGTCAGGAGAACTTGAAAAAAATGCTGCCACACAGCATGAGAATACTGATGGTGAGCTATAAATGCTAAAGAAATACAGTCAAATTTAATGATCCTATTTGGTAGTGCAACTATTTTGCTAATTATAGTCAGTTGACCCTTATTGGTTTAATATCGCATGCTAACTTTGATAATGTTTCATATTAACCCCCAGCTGTCAACATAAAACCACATTTGTAACTGATTTTAATTGCATAATGTGATGCATTTCAGAGTTAAACTATGTTATTCAATAGGAAAATAATTACCCATCAGGGATTAGGCTGGATTGTCAAAAGCAGGGCAAACAAAATTGAAGCCAGACCTAAATATGAGTTTGCTTAATAATATTCTCTGAATAACTTTTTGGCGATTGGTTAATACTTTTAAATTGACTACAGCCTACATGATGTCACTGGAATAGGAAAGTAATTTTGATTAATTTGAATTTTAATAAAATATTACGAAGACAAATTAAGAACAGGAATGTCTAAAAAGTGAAATAGATATTTTGATATTTTTGTTGAAAACACCACGCTATCTATTTCTTAAATTAATTTTTTAGAGTCAGGTTTTGGAAGTAAAAACTCCATTCATTTTCTCCATAGAGAAAGTGATTTTTAACGATAACTTATAAACCTTTAAAGACAACCTTATGAGTCACAAGGTTGCTCGATAATATCGATAATATCTGATCCTGCTGAAGACTTCAGCCCACATTATTTCAAATTAGTTTAAAATAATCATGTTTACCAGCTGAATATATGGTGAAAAACTACATTACCTATCATGCTGTGCAGAAAATTACACCAATCAGAGTTGAAACAAGTAAAACATGCCAAAAGATCTCATTAGCTCCTCCCACTCCCATGAAATGACGTAATCGAGTTGGTCTCTCCACACTATCAAAATACTTCAATATTTGAAGATATATGCATATTTTGCAATAAACTTAAAGTGTATTGTTTCTATATACAGTATATAATCAACATTTGTAAATTAGTAGTTTAATAGCTATTTCTCCATCATTTTCAATTCAATTATACTGGTAGCAATGCTTAATGGGAATGTGGTTCTTTCCCTGACGAATTTTTGTCTTTTCAAATACTTTTCATATCAAAATTTGCAATGTTATGATTCACTTCGTAGCTGGTTTGCTTGGTTCTTGGCTTATAATGCTTTCTAAAGACTTTTTTGAAATCCCTATGGGAAAAATTAATGGAAAAATAATTCCAGAGTCAACACTGCTGGAAAAATGGGCAGGCATTGATTTTTTTGTGAACGATTATTCCATGCATGTTTCATTTTTTAAAATTGTTTTGACCTTGTAATTTTTAATCAAAATTTCATGACTCAATCTTCTGGTGAAACAACTCTGGTGATTCTCCAATCATTTAGTGCATTTAAACCCTGCCCCTTTCTTACAACTGAATACAAGCTCGCATTCAGTTCTTCCTCCATCCAATCGACAACCAATGGATAGAACTATGTCCCCGCCCAATTGCAGAAATAAAGATTCTTTCCTAACAGCTAGTTCCGCCCCAATCTCACTCCATTGGTTGAGCCTGAAATTGATAAATATGGCATGTTGAAAGCGCCGCGCCCACACTCAAGCTAGGAGAAAAAAATGAACACACTTAAAATCCAAAGAAAAATCTAATGCTGTTTGTATAACGCAGTGTTATCTCGTAATGCTTTTGGCAGTGTTAAGTTATTCCATGTTTGCTCTGGTTATTTGTAAAAGGCGTGCGTCACAGCCCACCAGAACTGCAGCCCCTCTGAACTCTCAGGAGTCTGGTCCTCTACTCACTATTCAGAAAACACTTGTTCAGTCCTGAACCACAGAATGAGGACACTTCTGCATAATTTATACTGTTAAACTGATAAACATACTGTATAAGTGAGTTTTTCCACTGAAGCACCAGAGGCCTATCTGCAGGGTGACTCACACCCATCTGCGGAAAGCACATGTGCATTAGCTTTATTAAAACACTCCACTTTACATATGGCAAGTACTTTATTAAACTCAGAAGTCTTTGACCTGTTTGTTGGTATTGTTTATATGCTTAAGGCATTAAGTGTTCTTAAGCATCTCTTTTGAAAAAATTCACAAATAAACAGTAGTTATTTGAAGGATCAGATTATTTCTGGCCCATCTTATGTACCCAGCTATGCATGCATTCCCTCCAGGAATATTTCCACAGTGTAGAGAGAGCAAGAGACAGTGAGAAATGATTAGGACATGTGGATAAGCTATTCATGGTCCACTGTCAGGACCAAGCTCGATTAAGAGCCCCTCTCACATAGGAGCGCATAGAGTCGCGTGCGCCTCTAACCAATTTAAAAAAGTTAACGACAATCCAACCCGTCTTAAGTGTGCTTTGATCTTCTGTGGTTGACGGATATTTAATGACTGAATTGGAATTTCAGTGTCATGCCTCATTCTGTGTTTAGCAAGGGAAGTCACTATTTTTCAGGATATTTATTTTTATTATCTATAAAATCTCAGGCCCACTTTTCTCTTTAATATCTTGATTATCTTGATTGTTTCTCTACAGTAAGGATTTAAGAACATAGTCATTATTTCTATTTTGTCTTCCAATTCAATACAATTACCTTTACATTCTATTTATATTACATTCCTTTATATATATATATAATCTCACACACACACATATACACCGATCAGGCATAACATTATGCCCACTGACAGGTGTCGTGAATAACACTGATTATCTCTTTATCACGGCACCTGTTAGTGGGTGGGATATATTAGGTAGCAAGTGAACATTTTGTCCTCAAAGTTAATGTGTTAGAAGCAGGAAAAATAGGCAAGCGTAAGGATTTGAGCGAATTTGTCAAGGGCCAAATTGTGATGGCTAGACGACTTGGTCAGAGCATCTTTAAAACTGCAGTTCTTGTGGGGTGTTCCCGCAGTGGTCAGTATCTATCAAAAGTGGTCCAAGGAAGGAACAGTGGTGAACCAGCGACAGGGTCATGGGCGGCCAAGGCTCATTGATGCACGTGGGGAGTGAAGGCTGGCACTTGTGGTCCGACAGATGAGATACTGTAGCTAAAATTGCTCAAGAAGTTAATGCTGGTTCTGATAGAAAGGTGTCAGAATACACAGTGCATCACAGTTTGTTGCGTATGGGGCTACATAGCCGCAGACCAGTCAGGGTGCCCATGCTGACCCTTGTCCACCGCCGAAAGCGCCAACAGTGGGCACATGAGCATCAGAACTGGACCACGGAGCAATGGCAGAAGGTGGCCTGGTCTGATTAATCACGTTTTCTTTTACATGACATGGGTGGCCGGGTGCGTGTGTCACTTACCTGGGGAACACATGGCACCAGGATGCACTATAGGAAGAAGGCAAGCTGATGCTTTGGGCAATGTTCTGCTGGGAAACCTTGGGTCCTGCCATTAATGTGGATGTTACTTTGACACGTACCACCTACCTAAGCATTGTTGCAGACCATGTACACCCTTTCATGGAAACGGTATTCCCTGGTGGCTGTGGCCTCTTTCAGCAGGATAGTGCGTCCTGCCACAAAGCAAAAATGGTTCAGGAATGGTTTGAGGAGCCCAACAACGAGTTTGAGGTGTTGACTTGGCCTCCAAATTCCCCAGATCTCAATCCAATCGAGCATCTGTGGGATGTGCTGAACAAACAAGTCCGATCCATGGAGGCCCCACCTCGCAACTTACTGGACTTAAAGGATCTGCTGCCAACATCTTGGTGCCAAATACCACAGCACACCTTCAGGGGTCTAGTAGAGTCCATGCCTTGACGGATCAGGGCTGTTTTGGCGGCAAAAGGGGGACCAACACAATATGCAAAAAAAATCCAAGTTTAAGAAGTCCCATAGTGTAGCTCTAAACTCCCAAATCTGTGTAATGACCAGTACAAGACCGTGACATAGGTAGAGCAAGATCTTTTCTTTCTCTCTTTTGAATCCCCCTCTCTCTCTCCTGCCTGCGGTATCCTGACAGCATTCTGTTGAGTCATGTTTCCTGCGGCATGAGTACCTCTCCCTCTCTGCAATTGCAGTGACATGTTGAATTACATAACTGGACACAGTAAGAGGACGGTGCCTGAAGGCTCCATCTGAGTCGAGTGGACTAGACGTAGCATCTTATTACACTTTATGTAAAGATTAATTAATGCAGTTGCCAGGAAACTTTAATTACGCTTCACTGTGCAGTATGGGAGAGCGCCATATGTTTGGTTATTACACAGATGAACACATTAGAAAATAATACTTAGATCTCCAATTAAAATATCGAAACTTTTTCTCTTTGAGCTAGAATGATTGCAGAATGGAACTAATCATGTATTGCGATGGAGTTTCCCACAACGCTGTCCCATAGTCCCTTGCTGTTTGAGTAAGCACAGCCAGATCTACAAGCTTAGAGAAGGTATGGCCAGTGCAAAACCCCTGACAGATGATATTAGCCCGCTTAGAAGGACAGGAAATTGCAGTGGATATACGTTCAAGATTTCAATTGGCTGCCTCTCAAGATTTGGTTGAACAAAGTTCCCTCCTTTTCAGGGCCAGTAAGTTCTGGGTGCCTCTACCTGGGAGCAAGCGGACAATATTTATAATGTCAGCCCAGATCATTAACCACAAAGCTACTCTGTTACAAAGATTAAAAAAATATACAGACTAGACTCTTTTTCATCACACAGAGTTTCTCTGTCTTTAATTTCCCTTTTACACAAGTTAACAGCATGTATTCTCCCATACATACAAAAAATCCATGAATAAAAAGTCCAGCTCCATTTGTGCCTGTAAGTGTTATCTGAAAACCAGCCGCCATGGGAGAAATCAGACAGTCAATCCCTCCAGATTAATGACAGTTGATGTTTTCCATCTAATCTTCTAACAGATTAAAAATGTCATCCACTCAGAATGTTTTTAAATCTATTTTAAACAAATAAATAATTATATAGACAAATATGCAAAACTATAGGTAATAAGTAAAATTATATATTTTGATACATAAATTAAAATATTGTTTATTAATAAATATTGATTTTATTATTTATTACAGTTTTTATTATTTATTTATTTATTATTGTTTTTATTTTTATTTTATTTTTTCATGAAAACAGAGGTATTGGAATTCATAATCCTACAATCTGGAGTCACTCCACCCAGCTGTAATGACATCATCTCTTATATAACTATTATACTGAGTGATTGTTTTAATACTTTATATGTCAGTCAGTTCACAAGCAAAAGCAGGGCAATGTCTGAAGCTAAACCAAAATTAGCATTAATTTTGATGTTTTTTGTCATGTTAAAATAGTTGAAACATAAAGGGAAACTAAATAACCTCACAGAATGAAACATCCCAGCTGAAACACTTTTTATGACTCAAAATAATTACTTTTACTCATTTTAAGTGCATTTCAGAAGCAGCTTTTTCCATCTTAAAGCTTTTTCCTTTAGAAGCAGGTGAACAGTAGTCTGTTTTTACATGATCATTATTGTTCATTGTTCATCCTAAGCATTCACAAACGCACTAAAGTCATTGCACTAAAAAGCTGGCATTCAACTTAAATCCTCTCCCTTTCCCAACCCACCCAATCTGTCAATAGGAATTGTTTCTCTGTGAGGCAATCCATGCCTTTGGGAAGATAACACTGAAAGGCCAATCACAGCAGAGCTTGTGGGAGGAGCAAAAGCTGTGCATTCATCCTCAGCCAATGGTGTAGCCCAGTAGACGTGGTTTGGCTTTAGCCAGCCGCCCCTTTGTGACATCACAGCTGTTGCTCGGGCAGTGAGAGTGCACTAGGCGTGGGGACGACGAGCGGTGCATTCATCTGGGGAGGGGGTCTAGAAACAGGGAAAGGGATCTGTTGTGCTATTCAGCCACCAGGCCCTACTGAAATCTCAAAAAAAAACAACAATGGAACCTGCTTGAGAAGCATTCACTCTGCTTTTGCATGTAAGTGTGATTCCTCTTTAACCCTCTAGTGCGTTTGAGTCTTGCTGTGTGCACGTGAACGGTTGTCAGTGTATTTGCGTGTTCACTGGAGCAGTGAAGAGCTGTGGCTTTCAAAGAGAAGAATGCTTTTGTTTCTGTCTCCTGTTTCACATCTGGTCAGAGATGGTTTGAGGTTTCTGAATGATCTCATGCTTCACTCTGTGTCATGTTCACACCTTTACTGCCTATTCTGATTTTACCAGGTCTTTGTGGATGTCAGAAGCAGCTATATGGGATTTGAGTGTGTTTGAAAGGTGTATACACATGTGCCATGCACACAGTGACGTGTGGGAGTGCATTGTGGGATAATTTTGTATGAGGCAGCATGACACAATTGCTGATTGTTGTTGGATTCTTTTTTTGAACAATGACACAGTGTTTGGTTTCTCAACTGTGGCTGTATCTGGGTCAGGGTTGCTGACCGGTGGCTTGACCCATAAGGTCTTGTTTTATTGGAACAGGTGGATTTATGTCAGTCAGCATTTAAAGCAATTCATGTCACATATAGTGTTTTGGTTGGCATGCATGTGATATAACACTCTTTATGATAAGATTTGGTTTTAAGTTCTGCATTAAAAGTGGTTATATATATATACTACCAGTCAAAAGTTTGGAAACGGTAAGATTTTTAATGTTTTTAAAAGAAGTTTGGTCTGCTCACCAAGGCTGCATTTATTTAATTAAAAATACAGTAAAAACAGAAATATTGTGAAATATTATTACAATTTAAAATAACTTATTTTCTGTTTGAATATATTTTATAAAGTAATTTATTCCTGTGATGGCAAAGCTGAATTTTCAGCATCATTACTCCAGTCTTCAGTGTCACATGATCCTTCAGAAATCATTCTATTATGCTTATTTGCTGCTCAAAAAACATTTATGATTATTATCAATGTTGAAAACAGTTTTTCAGGATTCCTTGATGAATAACAAGTTCAAAAGAACAGCATTTATCTAAAATACAAAGCTTTTGTAACATTATACACTACCGTTCAAAAGTTTGGGGTCAGTAAGAATTTTTTATTTTTATTTTTTTGAAAAGAAAAGAAATTAATACTTTTATTCAGCAAGGATGCATTAAATCAATCAAAAGTGACAGTAAAGACATTTATAATGTTACAAAAGATTATATTTCAAATAAACGCTGTTCTTTTGAACTTTCTATTTATCAAAGAATCTTGAAAAAAAAATATTGTACACAAATATTTTGTACAATTGTACACAATAAATGTTTCTTGAGCACCAAATCAGCATATGAGAATGATTTCTGAAGGATCATGTGACACTGAAGACTGGAGTAATGATGCTGAAAATTCAGCTTTGATCACAGGAATAAATTACTTTATAAAATATATTCAAACAGAAAACAGTCATTTTAACTTGTAATAATATTTCACAATATTACTGTTTTTACTGTATTTTTACAGTATAATTAAATAAATGCAGCCTTGGTGAGCAGACGAAACTTCTTTTAAAAACATTACCTTACATTACCTTACAAATCTTACCATTTCCAAACTTTTGACTGGTAGTGTGTATGTATGTATACATATATATAATTAAGAAAAAACACTTACAGTAAGTAGTTTTGCTGTTATAGCATATAATTTATACTATATACAGTGTATATACAGTACTACACACACACACACACATATAACTGCTTCATTGCTTTTAAACATTTAAAAAATGTTGCCTGTCATGAGGTCCAAACAAAATGCAGAAAAAAACATAAAACAGGAAATCACACACAATAATATGAACTTTCACTCTTGTTAGTTTCACTCAAACCATCCATGTTCATATTACTTAAAAACACATGTAACTTAATTTAACTGAGTTGTTTCTATTTTGTTCTATTTTGTATTGTATTTGTATTAATTTAATAAGGTAAATTAAGTCAATAAATAAACTTATGTAATAAACTTTTAAAAATGTAACATTATTAAGTAAACTGCACATATAAATATCATGTAACAGTGACAAATTCAAATGATTTGTATTTACTTAAAGAAATTATGTCAGCTTTACTTGAATTTATTTTGTTCATAAAACTAAATTATTTGTACAAATTACTCAATATAGTTGCATGAAACCCACCTAACACTGCTTTTTTTAAGTAAATCCAACAATTATTATTATTTTTTTTTTATAGTATATATCATATAGAGGACCTCTGCAGAACCTCATGACTGTGTGAGGGTCAATAAGTCTCTTAAAAAATCAGACAATGTGACCTTTTTATGACAAGACAAAGTTAGTTCAAGTCAAATGTCATGTAGTCAGACTCCCCAAAAATGTAATATCTATGAATTAATATGTATGTATATAAATGCAAGAAGAAAAAAAAACCTTTTTGAAAATAATAACGTGTACTAATGTGATGTACATGTATGCAAATCAGTTTTTCCAAAAGATTTATATATTTTTTATAAACACTGTGTCATTGACCATGTAGCAACTGCAGAAAAGGTTATGTGGTTATTTTCAGATATGTTTCTCATTTCAGACCAGTAAATCTCATTTCAGACCAGTAAATCTCATGTATAAATATGCTTTGCATTTTTAGTCACATGATCATGAATTCTATGTGTCAGTGTTTATTTGAGCTCCTGTCAGCCCAGATACCTGCTCTGGCTCCTCTTTCTGTGTTGTGCACAAGAATCTCAGCCATCCGCTGCTGGACGTGACCCCTTATTAAGCTTACCCCAGTGAGACATACGTCTAAATATAGCCTGCATATATCAACACATCAAAACAGAAAGGATGAGGGGGGTTTGCAGGAGGAGGATTTTAGAAAGCGGGAGAAGGGAACTAATATCAGCTATGTTTAACACTCTCACATTACCATCACTCATACATCCAAGCACATGTCAGAAGTATCAGAGCAACGCTGGGACCAGAGGCACTGGATTAAACTGAGAGCAAGACGCTCGCTGTCAAAACGTGACAGAAAGCAGAGGGGAGAGACTGAAAGTGTCATAATTGGCCTGCAAACTAATCAGACAGAGAGATTTTCCTGAATTAAGGGGTAAGGGTAAGATGTGTCACCCCCTGGCCTGAATCTAGAAAATCGTACATAATTTTGGTCACATGGCACATGTCTACTCACAATTTTTGAGCCAATAGGACTTTGAATGCATTGTCCATAAAACTAAAATTATATATATATATAATAATTAAATAAAATTATTTATCTAAAATGCTATCACAGGAACAGGGTTATTATAGTTAACTAAAACTATCTTAAAAACTTGCACTACTTGAAATAAAATAAACTTTAACTGAAATAAAATATATATATATATATATAAACTTAAACTTGTCTTTATTTTAGTTAGTTCTAGTTCTCATTTTAAATGTATTTACTAAAATAACTAAAATTAATCTGAAAAAAACTAAAAAAAATTAATAAAAATTATAGACATTTAAAAAATAAAAATGATAAACATTTTGAAACAACAAAATTGCTAAAACTAAATCAAAATATTAATAAAAAATTTAGTAATAGTATCTCACTAAAATAACATAAAAAAAGTAGTGCTGTCAAAGCCATTAATCCCGATTAATTGCATCTAATGTATATATATATATACATGTATTATATATTTACAAACTTATATGTTAGATGCAATTAGTCGATTTGACAGCACGAGAAAAAAAGTGAAAAAAAATTTATTTACTTGCGCTGAAAATTGCATGAAGTACATTTTCATGCCAGATAATGTTATTTGTCAAAGCAAATATATACAGATCTAAACCATGTAAATTATTAATTAATTAAATATCCATGAATTATTAAATGAACCCTTTTTTTTTTTTTTTTTTTCAAAAATGGTAGCTGTGGGGTAAAGTGTGTCAAATGTGTTGATACATGCTGTCAGTGGATCAATATTCACTATGTTTCACTGTATATGTGAATAATGTGCAACAAAATGAGACTTAAAAATGGAACTGTGCATTAGTATTACATTTTCTATTTAAATCGTAACTCATTAAACTTACTCCTTAATATGACACTGGTGTGTCAGTGGACCTCTTTGAAAGACATATTTCTATGGCCCTTATGTTAGATGTTTTCTTTTACATCCTGAAATAGAATAATTAATCCTGAAATATTAGTTTTACCTCTGTCTCATATCTCTTTGCCCAGAGGACAAATAAAGTAAAAAGTGGCACAGCGTGTAGCTACCCACATCGCAGGAGCTTGTAATGGCCTCCGCAGTAGCTCATGTCCTTGTATCAGTACTTATCTGTCTGCCCGCTGCTATTGCTGCTCATCTGGAAAAGTGGCATGAAAATTGTTAGCATTTATTTGCCTGTACAACTCTGTAATCCAATTTTCCATGCTCTTCTCTTCTGATGAAATACAGTGTGTTCTTTGCCCTGCAGAATAACGGTTATTTCCCTATGTTAAAGTTGCTGGTTTGGTAGCAGCTCAGCAAGCGTCACCTGTTGTCTCACTTTCACATTATCCTGATCATATATGAGGCTGTCTTCTCTTGCCATCTCAATATCTCTTTAAAGGGGTAGTTCACCCAAAAATGAAAATTCTGTCATCATTCACTCACCCTTAAGTTGTTCCAAATTTCTTTGTTCTGCTGAACACAAAAGATATTTGTATATATTTGAAGATATTTGGAAGAATGTTTGTAACCAAGCAGATCTCGCCCCCCATTGACTATCATAGTAGGAAAACTAATACTATGGTAGTCAATACTGTGGTAGCTATCCCTTTAAGAGATAATAAAATTTCTGTCATCATTCTCTCACCCTCTCATGTCAATCCAAACCCATAAAACAAATTAATATATTTTTAATGAAGCCTGAGAGGTTTCTGTTCTTCCATTGACAGTCCGGGTAACCTAATATTAAAAGATCCAAAAAGGTCATAAAGACGTCATAAAACAAATTGAACTGATATGAATTGATCGGTTTAATCCAAAACTTGTGGAGAGATATGATCGCTTTATATGATGACCAGATTTATTTAGGCTTTTATTTACACCTAAACAATTTTTTCATCATAAAAAGCAATCATATCTCTTTACAAGACTTGGATTAAACTGCGCTATTCATATAAAGTCGCTTCATGATGCCTTTATTAACTATTTGGACTGTTTTCCTGGACTTTCAATGGATGGAAATAACATCTCAAGTTTCATTAAAAATATCTGCATTTGTGTTTCAAAGATTAACCACTGTCTTACGGGTTTGGAACGACATGATTGTGAGTGAATTATGACAGAATTTTCATTTTTGAAATTTCACTATCCCTTTAAAGGCCAATTCACTCTGTACCAGCAGACATAGAGGTCGCGGACCATTGGCAACAGACACTTTGTCAGGTTTTGTCAGATCAGTGTGTTACCCATGTCGGCATCTGTTGCTGTTGGTCGGCGCTTTGTTTCGAGAAGTGATGTACTGTAATCTTTTGATTGTCTGTGTTGGTTGCCTCTTCATTATTTCAAAGTTAAAATGATGAAAACATTGTGTTTTTTCCTGTTGGAAGACTTTTAATAACTTAGCATCTTCTTTATTCCAGGTTAAGGTGTGTCTTGGCCCTCGGCCCCCTCTGTGGATGTCTGTCACCATGGCGAAGTTTGAGAGCGGCCGCACAAGCCCAGTGGTCCGCCAGATAGACAAGCAGTTCCTGGTGTGTAGTATCTGTCTGGACCACTACCACAACCCCAAAGTCCTGCCCTGCCTGCACACCTTCTGCGAAAGGTCTGTATTTGTTGCTAATATTATTGATAGTAGAGAGAGAACAGGAAATGATGGGGAGGAGATCCGGTAATGAAGCAAGCCATACTTGAACTCATATTTCTCACATGAGCACTACAGCGCAAGGCCACAGCTCCGGCCTGAGCATATTAAAATTACTGCTCACGGTTTTAATAATGTGCTTGATGATTGAAGCATAGATCAGTTGTTAACCTTTTGTTAGGATTGCATGAACTTTGTTCACTTACTGCTGACAATCCTTGGCATGCATGCTCTGTCTCTACCACAAGTATTTTCTTCTGCATCGATGGCATGAGATGTGTGCTGTGTGACAATGAGACTCTCTGTGTCTTTATTTATCTCTTTGGGTGTTTTGTGCTTTGAATCTGTGGAGTTGAATGTCAGTGGGGTGTTTCCACTGTGATTGTTCATGTTGTGACTGAAATTTCAGCAACACTTGCCCTTCTAGCCATCTCGCTCTCATACTGTCTCACAGGAGTACATCATTTATGAAATGTGAGATACACCGCCATTCAAATGTTTGGGGTTAGTGAAGTTTTTTGTTTTGAAAAATGTTTCTTATGCTCACCGAGGCTGCATTTATTTGATCAAAAATACAGTAAAACAGTAATATTGTGGAATATTGTTACAGTTTAAAATAACTGTTCTCTATTTCAATATTTTTTAAAATGTAATTTATTCCTGTGATGCAAAGCTGAATTTTCAGCAGTAATTACTCCAGTCTTCAGTGTCACATGATCCTTCAGAAACCATTTTAATATGCTGATTTGGTGCTCAAAAAACATTTCTTATTATTATCAATGTTAAAAACTGCTGCTTATTCTAAGGATTCTAAGTTTAAAAAAAAAAGGAAAAAAAAGCATTTTTTGAAATAGAAATCTTTTGTAAATTTATAAATGTCTTTACTGTCAGTTTAAAGCTTCCTTGATTAATAAAATTATTAATTTCTTAAAAAAAATCCTACTAACCCCTTTTGAAAGGTAGTGTATATTAATGGTTGATGTCTGTTCTTCAAAGATACTTTTACATTAAAGTTTACAATATACAGTATGAAAATAAAATACAACATTTATAATGTATGATGTTAAAATACATTATTTTATACCTATTTAAAGGGATAGTTCACAAAAAATGGAAATCCTGTCATCATTTACTCATCCTCTTGTCTTTTAAAACCTGTATGACTTTGTTCTGTAGAACACAAAGGGAGTTATTTATAGCAAAATATATTACTTCTTTCCAAATAAAAAGAATGTGAATGGTGACTTAACTTTCAGTCATTTCCTCACACAAAGCTATCGTATGATTTTAGAATAAAGTGCATATATTCATATGGATTACTTTTATGGTGGTTTATTGTATTTGTCCTTTATTTGTCCTTTTTGGAGCTCGACAGTCCTTGGTCCCCATCTACTTTCATTTTTAGGAAAACAGCAATGTGAACATTCTTCAAAATATTTCCTTTTGTGTTCTACAGAAGAAATGAAGGGTTTGAAACAACATAAGGAGACCGATAATTGTGTCTGATTGATTTTGTTTGAGGATGTTAATCATGTCTGTCCTTCTCTCTACCTCACAGGTGCCTACAGAACTACATTCCTGCTCAGTCTTTGACACTGTCCTGCCCGGTGTGCAGACAGACCTCCATCTTGCCTGAGAAAGGTGTGGCGGCACTACAGAACAACTTCTTCATCACAAACCTCATGGAGGTGCTGCAGAGAGACCCAGAATGTTCTCGGCCGGAGGCCTGCAGCGTGTTGGAGTCTGTCAGCGCAGCAGCCGCTGGGAAACCGCTCTCCTGCCCCAATCACGAGGGCAAGGTAAGCCTCTTACCATCTGATGATGAAACCAAATTTGGCAACATTTGGTGGGAACCTGCAGGAGAAACCATCAAAAATTAGGTTTTTGGTGAAATCGCAGCCAGAATGTAGAAATGTCTGTATAGCCACAAGTGATTGGGAATTCCTTTACCACCCCTGATTTCTCTACATTTAAGCCAGATTTTCATTGGCATAGGCTGCTGTCACTTTCTCCTCAATGTTCTTGCTCTTTCCTCTGAAACACACCTGAAAGCTATCAGCGGCTTTCCTTTATGTGTCTTCAAAGTCATAATACATGTGTGTTTACGCTGTTCAGGCCTGTTAGCGCACATTAGCTCCCTTTGATAATCCATTAGGATGCTGAATGAAAGGGTTGCTCACTGGTGCCCCTGCAGGTGATGGAGTTTTACTGCGAGTCATGTGAGACGGCCATGTGCCTGGACTGCACGGAGGGGGAACACCGGGAGCATGTGACCGTTCCACTGCGGGATGTTCTAGAACAGCACAAAGCAGTGCTAAAGAACCAGCTGGATGCTATACGCAACAGGTACATATGCGCCGTTCGTAACAGTCAGCTGTTATATACAGTTCATCACAATAACACACTACATACATATTGCTTTAAATTAATTTTAATTATTATTATTATTGTCGTTATTATTATAAAAAATATTATTAAAAAGTTATATATTAAAAAAATTATATAATAATAATAATAATAATTAAATAAATAATGGTAGCAATAATAAATATATTATGTTAGTTTTAGATCATTTGTTATAAGTTTATTGTTAGTATATATATATATATATATATATATACACACACACTATATATATATATATATATATATATATATATATATACACACAATTATATTTATATAATTGTGTTATGTTGTGTTAAAATGTTTTACTATTATTACTGTTATTGCAAATTTCAAAAAATTATAATGATAATTTTTAAAAATATAATAATAAAATCGTAATAATGAATATATATATAAATATATATGTAAATGGTATTATTAAAAAATAAGAAAAGATTATAATGATAAAAATGTTGATATAATGATATTCAAAAAATGTGAATATAAATAATATGTATTATAAAATATATAATATTATATAAATATATATATTTATATATATTTATATGTGTTTGTGTGTGTGTGTGAAAATGTTCTATTACTATTACTATAACCATTACTATTACTGTTATTACAATTATGAAAAAGTAATAATGATCATTTAAAAAAATATATGATAAATACTATAATAATAATATAATAAAAATGTATTTATAATAGTAATAATTCTAATATAAATATAATTTATATATATATATCAATTATATTAAAACAAAATTATGCTTTTATAAGCTGTTTTAAACAATCATTGTGAATAATATTGCTGCCTGTTTTCCAAATAACTTGGATGTTTTCCATCATTTCTCTGATAAAATTAGTTTTTTTTATTCGGTCAGGCTGCCCCAACTAACAGCGGCCATCGAGCTGGTGAATGAAATCTCTAAACAGCTGATAGAGAGAAAGAACGAAGCAGTCAATGAGATCAACATGACATTTGAGGAGCTCGAGAAGGCATTGCATCAACGCAAGGCTGCACTCATCACCGACCTGGAGAACATTTGTAGCACCAAGCAGAAGGTCAGAAATTTCCTGATAGGTTAAACAGGTTATGCTCCTATCTCTCTAACACTCCTTTCTGCTATGTTCTCTGCAGGTGCTTCAGGCACAGTTATCCTCCCTTCTGCAGGGAAAAGAGCACATCCAGAGCAGCTGCAGTTTTACTGAGCAGGCCCTGAACCACGGCAGCGCCACTGAAGTCCTCCTGGTCCAAAAGCAGATGAGTGAGCGGGTGAGCGCCCTCGCCTGCCACGACTTTCCTGAACGGCCACACGAGAATGCCCACTTGGACTGCCAGATAGAGACGGAGGGCTTGAGACGCTCCATCCAGAACCTGGGCGTGCTGCTGACGACGGGCGCCGTGGGACACACGAGTGTGGCAACGGGAGAAGGGCTCAGACATGCCCTGGTCGGTCAGCATGTGACTGTAACAGTTACCACTAAGGATAAGGACAGCGAGCTTGTGCGGACTGGTAACGCGGTCCTCCGCGCAGAGATAACAGGGCAGGATGGAGTGCGGGCGGCGGAGGTGGAGGTCGTGGACAATAAAAATGGAACGTATGAGGTAGGGTACACGCTTAAGAGTGAAGGGGAGTACTCCTTCTCTTTGATGCTGTATGGTCAGCCCGTGCGGGGCAGCCCCTTCAGACTGCGGGCGATAAAGCCATCGGATGTGCCCCAGTCTCCAGACGATGTGAAAAGGAGGGTTAAATCTCCTAGCGGAACAGGAGGACACATCAGGCAGAAAGCTGTACGGAGACCCTCCAGCATGTACAGCACCACCAAAAAGAAGGAAAACCCCATAGAGGATGAGCTGATTTACAGAGTGGGTAAGAAACACTGGACAAAAACATATTTGTGTGCACAGAAGTTAGACACATTAAATTGTTGTTAAATATTATTTTGATTTTGAATGGCAGTGATTTTTCTTTGTCTGACCCCTCAGGCTCTCGGGGGAGGGAGAAGGGAGAGTTCACTAATCTACAGGGCATCTCTGCTTCCACTAATGGGAGGGTCATTGTAGCAGACAGCAACAACCAGTGTATACAGGTTAGTCAATGTATAGCAATATTATAAAAATGATAGGCTTCATTTCTAAAGCGATTTAGTGGAACCAATGTGACACAGTAATTTTACTTGGGTTCAGTACAGAGATATAGAAAGATTTTCATTGCATTCAGTGCAAAATTTGATAATTTGTTTGATTTTATGAAGGTGTTTACTAATGATGGCCAGTTCAAAGCACGTTTTGGGGTCAGAGGTCGTTCCCCAGGACAACTGCAGAGGCCGACAGGAGTGGCAGTCGACACAAATGGAGACATTATAGTAGCTGATTATGATAACAGATGGATCAGCATCTTTTCCCCTGATGGGAAATTCAAGGTGATGTTCAACAATGTATATGTGTATGTGTGTGTGTGTGTGTGTGTGTGTAAAAACAAACTAAAACTTACTTATATGCACATTAAATTGATCAAAAGTGACGGGAAAGAATTAAATATTGTTACAAAAAAAATCAATTTTGAAATAAATTTTGATCTTTCTATTCATCAAAGAATACAGAAAAAAATGTATCACAGTTTACAAAAAAATGTAAGCAACATGACTCAAGCAGCACAAGACCTTAAAGGGTTAGTTCACCCAAAAATGACAACCTTGCTCAAGTCGAGTTCCGGCGTAAGAGTGACCTCTGACCCGACGTATGACGTAGGATGTAGGAGTAGCGTAAGCTTAGGTGAGAGAAGACGCCTCTTGTAGTTCAAACAAATGGCACTGGGCAGCAAACTCAAGCTGTTTCATAAAGTTCATAAAGTTATAAATATGGATTTTTTTTTTTTTTTTAACTGCATCGCTTCACTTCTGAAGGCGTTTATTAACCCCCTGGAGCCGTATGGATTACTTTTATGATGGATGGATGCACTTTTTTGGGCTTCAAAATCTAGGATACCATTCACTCCCATTATAAAGCTTGGAAGATCCAGGATATTTTGTAATAAAACTCTGATTGTGTTTGGCTAAAAAAAGAAAGAAAGTCATATACACCTAGGATGGTTTGAGGGTGAGTAAATTATGGGATAATTTACATTTATGGGTGAACTATCTCTTTAAATACTGACATGAATTATGTCTTCGAGTAAAAATTGAAATTATTCTAATTTAATTTGTTTCTTACCCACTCAATTCCATGAGTGACTAATTTTCATTTACATTTATTCATTTAACAGACACTTTTATCCAAATCAATTTACAAATGAGGAATACAGTAGTACAAGCTAGAACAAGGAGCAATATTAGAAATGGTGAAAGCAGAAAAATAAGATGTTTTGTTTGTTAATTGTTCATGGAAGAGATGATTTTTCAGTTGTTTCTTGAATATTGTCAAACGATTCAGCTACTCAGAATCACGTATTCCTAAGAACCATTTAATATGGTCCTCTAAACGACCCTCTTTTTGTGTCTGTGCAGAATAAGATCGGTGCTGGCCGTCTGATGGGACCCAAAGGAGTGGCTGTGGACAGGAATGGTCATATCATTGCAGTGGATAATAAAGCCTGCTGTGTGTTCATCTTTCAATCTAATGGCAAACTAGTGACCAAGTTTGGAGCCAGAGGCACTTCAGACAGACAGTTCGCAGGTACAGGGATTGAACACAGCCTAAACACTGTATCATAATGCTAATAGAGCCAACATTGAATGAGATGTTGTTGTGGTGGTTAACCTATCTAAGCACTAAAGAGTTGCAGAAGTGTTGTTGGCGCCCCCTGTTTGTGTGCTGTGACTGCTTGTCCTCTAACATCTCTTCCTAATCCCTAATTTATCCAGCTCAGGAACTATTCTTGTGACCTAAAATGTTGCAATTCATTTACAAACTTTAAAGAAACAAGAGCTAAATGGTGTTTCACTACTAAAGCTACAACTAAAAATCATTCTGGGAAGACAAACGCTGCAAAAGGCTGGTGTTTTTTAAACAGAAATGGCCAGATTTACACAGGCTTCAGTTCCAGTGTTTAAAAGGATGTAGACCTGTATATTTCCCCTGCCTCAGTTCTGTTCCTGTGTTTCACTTCAGCATAAGCCATATTTTCAGTTGCATTATCTGTCTGTATGATAAATAATGAAGGCCAATGCATGCATACATGTAAGAGCCTATATTCTTATTAAGATACTGATAGATACACACGTTAGTCATGCTTTAGTTCATCCAGCACTTCTCCTTCTGCTGCTTATTTTACTATTTAAATACATCAGTCCCTTTTCCTAATCCTTGTTAAGCAAGTGCATGTGGCTTGCGGACTGGTTTGGGATGTGCATCTCTAGACAGTCTTCCATTGTTCTTTTGGTCTGCTCTATGTTTGTTCCAGAACTTAAAGATGATTTTCATCCTTGCACCATTTGAAATGTTTTTGAAGTAGCTCTTGCGCTTTTTTATTTGTCAATCCCTTCTGCCCTGTCATTTATTTGTCTCCGCTTACCCTTGTTTGTGTTTTTCCCATTCCTTTTTAGAAAAAAGTGGTGCAAAGTTTGCACTGGAGCAAAAGTTTAGTAAATCTGGCCCTGTGTTCAGTAAGTATTGAGTGAATTCTCGTCCCAGAATGTGGTGATTTATCTTATTGAAATTAAGTTTCATTCTAGAGCTGAATTCAAGAGAACATGATTTTGTACTTTGTGTTTCTAATCAAATGTTGACAAAAAACCAATTATTATATACAATGATAAGGATGAAGGGTTCCACACACATTACATCACGAGATCTATCTGATCAGCTATGAGATCTTAATCACATGACATCCCTGCTCTCCTCTCCGCCCTCTTTCTGTGTCTTTATCATGTCTGAATCTTTCTTCTCCCCCATTTTTCTCTGTTTCCACACATGCAGGTCCACACTTTGTTGCTGTCAACAACAAGAATGAAATTGTGGTGACAGACTTTCATAACCACTCCGTCAAGGTGAGTGTATCTTGTGGCCGTACTTACAATTTTCACCTGGAAGACAATAAACCAGGGAAAAAATTTCCTAAAGGAAGGGACCTGAACCATACCCATGTACCATACCCATACCCACACACTGTGTGTGTGTATATATGTATGTATGTGTATATACAGTCATGTGAAAAAGTTAGGACACCCTATTGAATTCCATGGTTTTCCGTATCAGGACATAATAAAAAAATAATATAGTGCTTGGCAGGTCTTAAAATTTGGAAAATAAAACCTCAGATAAACAACAACACATGACATATCACACCATGTCATTATTTATTTATCAGAAAAAAAGCCAAGATGAAAAAACCATGGGTGACAAAGTTAGGACACCCTATGATTCATTTGCTTATGTCTGCAATTTCTCTGAACATTACACGGTCTGATCTTGGGCTGAATTTGCTGGGACATCCACTCCTGGGAAGACTGGTGTCTGTTTTGAATGTCTTCCACTTGTGAATAATCTTCTTCTCTATAGAATGATGGACTTCACATTGTTTGGAAATGGCCTTGTAACCCTTTCCAGATTGATGGCAGCAACAATTGCTTCTCTAAGATCAATTATATTGTCTTTCCTCCTTGGCATTGTGTTAACACACATCTGAAGGCTCCAGATGCTCAAACTGCCAGAACTTCAGCTTTTATAGAGGTGATTACACTTGCTGATGATCAATTAATCAAATACATTTGATTAGCAGTGCCTGACCGTTACTTACCCTCTTAATTCCTATGTTAACAGTAAGGGTGTCCCAAGATTGTCACCCATGGCTTTTCCATGCTTGGCTTTATTTTTGCTAAACAAATAATGACATGGTGTGATATGTCATGTGTTGTTGTTCATCTGAGGTTTTATTTTCCAAATTTTAAGATCTGCCAAGGAGCAGATGATTTTTTTTATTATTCCCTGATACAGAAAACCATGAAATTCAATAGGTAGGGTGTCCTAACTTTTTCACATGATCTATATATATATATATATATATATATATTGTATGTATGTACGTGTGTGTGTGTGTGTGTGTGTGTGTGTATATATATATATGAATATGTGTGTGTCTGTGTGTATGTATATATATATATATATATATATATACCCCTTCAAATTGAAGTCTATGGATGGTCAAGCTTTTTCGTTGTCTGCTCCAAGGTTATGGAATGCTCTTCCTTTAACAATTAGAAATTCACCAACTCTGGACTGTTTTAAGAAGTCTCTAAAGACAAATTTTTTAAAATCTGTTTATTGTGCTTGATTGTATTATTGTTTTTTGTTTGCTTGTTGTTTTTTTAATTATTGTTTTGATGTTTTGTTGCCATTTTCCTGTGTAGCGCTTTGGGTTGAGAAAAGTGCAATATAAATAAAATGTATTATTATTGTTATTATTATTAATATTATTGTAAAAATGCAATATTAGCAGTTAGCAATGATTCATTTATTCCACAAGTGAAAGTTTCCAATAATGAATGTTACAGAGGTAAAATGAGGTAAAACAGAGGTAAAACTAAATATTCATTTGTCATGTGATTTCAAAATGGCTGCCTCCATCAGGTGCCCTGTTCTATAAAAAACAAAAAAAACAAAAGCAAAATATTTTTATAAGGCTACTGAAATGACTGGAGGATTTTAAATATATTTTCAAAAGTATTATTCATTTCTTATGTGTAAAACTTAAATTACAGAATACATCTTTAATTGTGTGACATTGTATTTTATTTAATATGGCTGATTAAAATTTGTATTTCCTCAGGTCTACAGTGCAGATGGGGAGTTTTTGTTCAAATTTGGGTCCCATGGAGAGGGAAATGGCCAGTTTAATGCCCCCACAGGGGTCGCTGTTGATGTTAACGGCAACATCATCGTAGCAGACTGGGGCAACAGCAGAATACAGGTACTGAATCCTCTAAACATCTTTACAAAATCTCCAAGAAATTAGTCATTTTAGAAGCACTTTTTAAGATGACGGTCTCTACAAAACAAGTGTGTCTTTTTTTTCTCAGGTGTTTGACAGCGCAGGCTCATTTCTCTCTTACATCAACACAACTGCGGACCCTCTGTATGGGCCGCAGGGTCTCGCTTTAACTTCCGACGGCCATGTTGTGGTGGCCGATTCTGGTAACCACTGCTTCAAAGTCTACCGGTACCTGCAGTAACGCCTCAGGTACTGCCACAGGTTGCCACAAACTCTCCTGTGACTTCGGCTCATCACAGTTTGCATAGTCATATCAGCAAAATCCTCCAGAAAGGAAGAATCAAATGAGCAAAAAGCACTTTTCTTAAATCTTCTACTGATTTTCATGTTACGAAACAAAGAACTGCTTCTGTACTAAACCAGGAATGTTGATTGTAAATAACAGAAACCATATCAATAAGCACAGATTCTTATTAGAAATCATGTAAGTTCTGTATAAATAAAAAGTATATATATATATATATATAAATATAGCAAAACATTTTGTTAATCACGTCTTAAACCCTTGCCGAAAAGTCGATTATTTCCAAGATTTTTCCAAGATTCCTTTCCCGTCTCGTAGTGATTGACCTTTCCATGACTGCAACAGTTGTGTATTTTAATTCTGTTACATTCTGCATTTGTAAATATACAAATGTATGTACATATGAACATATTTGGTGTATGTAACATGTAAATGACACTGGCTTCTTGTATTGTCAGCATTTACCACTGAGATTTCACTATATCCGAGCTATTCAGTGAGTGCTTTCAGCCAACTGGGTGTTCAAATCATTCAGACTGAACATCTGAGCTGATTATCCCTCACAGATATCAGCAGCACAGGAAGTGATGCGCATCCCTGCTGTGCTCTTTCAAAAACTATCAAACCAATTAACAAAAGGAGCCAAAAATTACATATTTTTTTTTCCATTCCAAATTATTTATTTTTCTAAAGCACAAGGCTACTTTACGTGTTGAAAAATCCAAGTTAACGAGGAAGTAGAAATATAATCAAACCCAAGTATTTCAAGTATAGGCCTATTGCCTCTGTTTTTTTTTAATGTTCTATAAAGATGATCCACTTTATGGAATTATATCTCTTCTCTGTAAAAAAAAATCATACAGATGCCAGATGTTTACAGTGTAGCAACCAAATGTTGTTTTTAGTCAGTATTAGTTTATGCTTCATTTGTCTATTTATTTAATGTTTTGTACACATTTTCCTTCGAGATTGTCCTTCATCACCAGCGAATGATTTCAAAATCACTTCCCTTTAATTTTGTGGATATTTCCTTTGTCTCTTTGAAGGTTTATGTGGCACCACATCTCCTTAATAGGCTACTCTGTGTGATACTGTACAAGGTTAATGAACGGTGGCTCACAGCTGAAACGGTGAACGTATATCTTAATATCTGTGCAAATAGCGTTTTTGCATGTTAATGATTTTACCAGCAGTCTGAATATGGTTTCTGCGACAGCGAAATACTTGTAATGATTTGCTATTGCCAGACTGGAAATAAATAAAAAAAAAAAAAATGTAATAGCCAAAAAAAAAAAAAAAAAAATTCTATACTGTATATTAATTTATAATATATGCGAATTGCAAGTTGAGATAATTAGTTGCTTCCGTCGCCGTTCACACTAAGAACGATTAACTATAACCATAAAGTTTTAAAATTGCTCTAAAGGTGGTCACATTTACTGTTGTTCAGCAAATATTTGCAGACAAAATCCAAGGGTCTGTCTGCGTCCTGCAGTACTGCAAACAACGCCCCTGCAAGTTACGCCTCCCGCGAAGAAACAAGTGTGGATGTTGAGTAAAATAATCTTTTGGAATCTATGGAATGTTTGTAAGGCTAACTTATATTCCTTTCAAATCTTATTAAATATGAAATTACAGCTATTAGGAAAACCTACCCTCACCCCTAAACATTACCCTTACCCAACTCGTTCCATGAAATTAACATTTACTGTAGAGTTTCATAAATAAATACTTTAAAAACTGAGGAAAACAAACATGATGACTTGCGACATCTGGTTATTTATGTAATGCAATCTGTGTGCCTTATCACTAGGTGGCGATAGTGAAGCTTAAAAAGTGAGGAAAGTGAAGTAGAACAAGAGCTGTACTAGTGAAGAATGGCTGTTTCATTGTAGGGGGCGTAATTTGTAGGGCCGTGGTTTGCAGTACTGCAGGATGCGGTCGGACACACTTGGGAGAAATCCAGTCATTTCAATAGGAATCCACGTGATTGGGAACTTTCCGAGAGCAAAATAATTCTCCATGCAGATTTTGGAACGTCGTCAAATTGGTCACACAATTTCGCCACGTTAACCAATAATAAAAAATAAATAAAAATGCTTGTGTGAGCTGTGCTTCATATACTGCTAAAATATTGACAATAGACAATTTGCCCATGAAAATTCTCTATTATGACCGCAGATTTCGGAATATCAGAATCGGAAGTCCACACCACAGCTATAAAAATAAGGACACAGAAGAACGATATTGTTGAAATGACTGAGCGATTTTTTTCTGGCTGATAATTCGACTTTAAAGTCGGCATGAAACGGAAGTTGCAATAGTCTTTTCTTTCTTATTGTGATGTATATCCGAGTAAAATGGCTTCTCGAACGAGAAAAAATGTAGGGCGGGACTTAAATTTGTGCATTGGGAATTGATTGGACGGTTGTGGTTTGCTATTGCTGTGATCTCATGAGTGACAGGTTGTCCCGCCCTCATGCCAGTAAACGCATCATCAGAGATGTTTTGATTAAAGATTATGACACATTAATCACAAAAATATTAATGTACATGGATAAATAATTAATAATACTGCAATATTCTATAAAAAATAAGAATTGACAATTGTCAGTTTCAGTTTCATGGTGACTTTCATGTCGACAACTGCTGTACTGAACTTAGAATCAATAACGTTATGGTCCATTGGTGTGAACGCTAATTTCGTTCTTGGTGTGGATGGACTTGAATTCTATCCAATGCATGATCTAGTGCTTGGACAGATGATTTGGTAAATGTGCTTCATGGGTTTAAATAAACAAAAAACTTGTACAACAAAGAATCAACCGTATGTTCATTTTACTGGTCAATTATTGCAGTTTAAAAATAAAACTGTATATACAAGACACTTCTCAAATTTTGTCTTTTTAAAACTGCGAATCAAAGTGATTCACTTTAAAAAATGTTATATAATCTGGATAATAAAGTGGAACTTCTTGGTTCTATGAAACATGAAATAAAAAAAAAAAAAATTGTTGTAATATTTTATTTTTAAATGACTGCAGAGGAAAACATTTAACATATTGCAGTGGTTTTAAGTCACACAAAAGTAAAATGTACTGATGGTGCCATCCAGCAGTAACGCTCAAAGGTGATGTAACAGTTCTCTTACATCAGCAATTAAAAGAAATCCAAATTAAAAATATATATATTAAACATACAAAGAGTCAATGTTTTCAAGTTGAACTCATTTCATATGAGGAAACAGACAGTGATTACTAAAGTACTAAATGTTAAATAAAACTTAGATCCTAGATTTATCATGGATCTGGCTAACACAAAGTGTTGTGAGCGCATGTTCACGTTAACAGCATATGTACAAAACATCTTAAGATCCAGAAGTGATCTGTTCCAGTGTTTTCTTGATCCTTTGTCAGCTCAAAAAACATTTTGTACAAATGACTGCAGCGGTTCTAGTATATAAACAAGTTCTGTAAATATCAACATGAACAACAAACCATCTGAGCTCAGTCAAAGGGTGCTGAAATGTCACTTTGTGCTTGTTTCAGTACAAAAGCAAACAAAAACATACATTCCCAGCATCTCTCTTCACCATCATCCCGCAAGACAAATCTGACTACTGCTAAACGAATCAAACAAATTAGAATTTTTAATATAATGGATTTGAAAAGTACATTAAAATGATGTAACATGAATGGCACAAAGCTTAAGAATGGACTCATTTACATAATTAAATGAATAAAAGGACGCTCCTCACAGCATATCTGTCCTACTTTGTTGCTGAAAACTCACATACTCAAAGTTGCATAGCACCTACTGCAGTCTGAGCTATTATTTTGATATGTTCGAACAGAGCCTTTATGTAACACTCAATACATTACAGGGTAATTTGTCTAACAAAAACATCCCTTAAAAACAAAACTGAGGCAAAAATATGTAAACGTTTAAAAGAGAAAGAAGAAAATATATGCCATAAAATGGAATACATAGTGATTAAAATGCCCAAATCATTTAACACATTTCTACAATTTGAAATTGATATCAACCATTAATACATTTTTGGCCTGATTTAGTCTTTATTTTCACCTCTACACTGATGTACAAAAGACAACACTGAGGTCTAAGACAAGATGACACAGAGCAGCTAAAGTAGACATTTGCGTAAAAACCGGCAATGCCTCTCTACCTGAATTTCAGTGGGGCTACATCATAATTCAAGAGCAAGAAAAATTCATTTCACTCCTTCAGATTATGGTGTATCAAAGCTCTACGCAACTAATTAATTCAGATCAACTGAATCCAAAGACACGGCAGAGCTTAAAAACAAACTTCCTCCCTACTTCCAGGAAGGAAAATGCCCTGAAATGTTTACTTAGATGCAACAACAGGAGCATTTATCATTATTTATTTTATTTGTTGCGAACTACATGTACGCATCACTTCGTTTTCAGTAGAAATGACATATTTGTAGTCGGCTACCCGGGTCGTTTTTCCCCGGGCTGAAAAAGGGTGAGACTGGCTCGTCAAAGTATGTGACAAAGTTATATATGCGTTTCATGGTAACAGCGTCGAAGAAAGTAACGTGGCCCCGGTCGTAGTCTAAGAAGACGCCGACACGAGGAGAGTTCCAGTAGTCCGCCACGGGTACACGCGAGTCTTCCTCATTGGCGTACAGTCGGTCTTGGAGACACAGGCTCCAGTAGCCAGCGGAAGGCGAAAGGTTTACAAAACCTTTGCGGTTGCTGTATTCGGTGGTGACGCCCAGATACCAGACCCCCTTGTCCCGCACGTCCACCTCCCAGTAGTGCTGACCGCTGGAATACTGGGCAGTGGCGAGCACGCCAAAGAAACGAGTGAAGCGCTGCGGCATGTCAGGCTCCTGGGAGCGCACGCGGCCTTCCTCCACCTTGGTGTCAAAGTCGCTGATGGCCAACGAGGGGTGAGCGGTGTCTAAATCTAGAGTCAAATTCTGAGGCACTGGAAAACAGGGAACATCTGGTTAGCCGTTTGTCATGTTAAAGGGTTAGTTCACCAAAAAATTCTGTCATTAATTACTCGCCCTCATGTCATTCTACACACCTAAGACCTCCGTTCATCTTCGGAACACAAATTGAGATATTTTTGATGAAATACGATGGCTCAGTGAGGCCTCTACTGAGAGCAAAGCCACTGAACCTCTCAAGGTCCATAAAGGCACTAAAACATATTTAAAACTTTTTGTGTGCCAAAAAAACAAAATAACGACTTTAACAGTATCTAGTGATGGGCGATTTCAAAACACTGCTTCAGAGCTTTACGAATCGAATCAGTGGTTCGAAGCGCCAAAGTCACGTGATTTCAGCAGTTTAACTGTTTGATAGGAGATCCGAATCACTAATTCGAAACAAAGATTCGTAAAGCTCAGAAGCAGTGTTTTGAAATCGGCCATCATGAGATATTGTTGAAATATCGTTATTTTGTTTTTTTTTGGCGCACAAAAAGTATTCTTGTCGCTTTATAATATTAAAGGTAGAACCACTGAACTCACATGAACTGTTTTAAATATGTTTTGAATAACTTTATGGATCTTGAGAGGTTTGGTGGCTTTGCTCTCAATGGAGGCCTCACTGAGCCATCTGATTTCATCAAAAATATCTTAATTTGTGTTCCGAAGATGAACGACATGAGGGTGAGTAATTAATGACATTATTTTCTGTCATTAATTAATCACCTTCATAAAAGCCTAAATTAAATCTGTTCATCTTAAGTCTCTTAAGTTCATCGAGTCTCTTCAGAAAATTTGGACTAAACCGCTCTATTCATATGGATTTGTTTTACGATCTCTTTATGAACTTTTTCAAGTGTCAAAGTTTCAATTGCGTAGCTGTCTATGGAGGGACAGAAAGCTCTCAGATTTCATAAAAAATATCTTAATTTGTGTTCTGAAGATGAACGAAAGTCTTACGGGTTTGGAACGACATGAGGATGAGTAATTAATGACAGAATTTTCATTTTTGGGTGAACTAACCCTTTAACCAAACACTCCCACAAAACACATGACTAGGCACTACATATCTCACAGATGAAGGTGCGGTCACATTTCTGCAAAATTTTGCGGACAAACAAAAGGTTCATTGTCTATTGACAATAGTGTTGCGATGCATGAAGCACTGCTCAAAGAGAAGTCACTTTTTTTAAACCAAGCAGCTTTCTGTTGGTCAACGTGGTGATTTTGCATTTGCAGGGAAATCTTTTGCCCTCACACGAAATTCCCGATCTTCTGGATTCCTACTGAAATGACTGGATTTTGCCCGTGAAAAATTGCCAATGGTAAATGTGACCGCACTAAAAGCACTCACTTGTGTGTAACACGTGCATCATCTTCTTCCACATTATGAGCTGAAAGGGGCCTGTGAACTCGGAGAAATCTGGAGGAGAGTTAGAGGCCTGGACGCTGAGGTTAACGTGGCAGGGGCTATGAGGAAAAACACAATATGAGAGATATAACCCTAAAAATACACAGAACAGGTTATAGAATTAACTTATTTAAAATAATACAGATTTACATACCTTAAGTATGAATTACTGATACTCTGGAGGGGGAAAAAAAAGGTAAATGTTTATAATTTAATGAGGTCACAGTGAAAATCTATATTAAAAAAAAAAACAAAGTCGCAATTTGTGAAATATAAAGACACATGGCGAGATATACTGTCATAATTGTCAAATTATGAGAAGCAGTCACAATTAAGGGCAGTTTACACCAAGGGTGATACTTATAACAATAACTATAGCTATAAAAAGTTTCAACAATGGTAATTCTATGAGAGACCTCCACACCACAGCTTTAACGATAATGACACAGTGTAACAATATCATAGGAATCACTTCCAGAACAATTTTTTTTTTCCAGCTTAGTCACAATCCACTCAACTTTAAAGAGCTTGAGCATTTAAGGCAGCAGGTGACATAACTGTTGGACGACATTTAGTGGATGCTAATATAGCTATTGTTATAGTTATCATTCTTGGTGTGAATGGGTGTTCAAAGAATAGAGTTGTAACTGCAAGAGATAAGAATTTGCAATTATTTTGTGTTGTTTTTTAAACGGGCTTCATATTAACAAATACGAAAATTATAGGTTGTTCAAATTTCTAATTCAGTTAATTTCCAGTTTATGCTAACAACTACAAATAAAAATGTAGTAATTTCTTTCTATTTCCATTTCTTTCCATTTCTTTCCATTTAACATTTAACATTATTAATATTATACATTATGCATATTTTGCACCCAAATATACAGGGCTTGACATTAACTTTTTTGCTCACCAGCCACTGTGGCTAGTGGTTTTCCAAAGTTACTAGCCACTCAGCATTTTCACTGGCCACAATTTTGACATCAATACCATGGGGAAAAACTGCCATATAGATATTTTTAATATTATCTCATAATTTGGCAGCAGGTATATTAGGCTGCTGTCACTTTAAGATCTGCTGCACGGATCCATTATACTGTTATACATTTCTTTCTCAGTTGTAATGTTTTAAATTAACAAACAGTTGTGTTTACGTGAATACTCACCAAGACTGGCATTTTGACATTATTTTGTGTGTTTCTGACTGTTTAAGTGCAATAAGCAGTGAAAAAAAGAACTAAATTTAGTACTGAGAGGTGGCTTTATGTGCACTTTAGGTATGAGCGCAAGATCTGCAGGAATATGTAAAATTATGCGCAATACAGCCAAAATTAAAGGCCTCTAACAATGAGTATTGGAAGCATTTCAGATATTTCAGTGTCAAAAAATTTATATTTTTGACAACACTACATTGCACTTACTTTATTATTTCAGATGCCTTTTTAAAAACTACAATTGAAAAATGTATACATATATATATATATATATGTGTGTGTTTGTGTGTGTGTGCGTGTAATTAGGAAAATTTTATTTTATAATACATGAGCTGTTGAAGTTCTTCACCTCAAAGTTAGCACTGTCACTCAGGTGGTTTTGAATTTCAGTGATGGCTTTGTCCACTTTGGCAGCCTCGCTCTCCACACGCTTCAGGTTTGCATCGATCAGCCCGATAGTGGCCACCGCTTCGGCCTCCAACCTTTCCAACAGATCATCCTTCTCATCCAACAAAAACTGAACCAGGGCACCAACATCTTCCTCAATCTTCTCCTTCAACGCTTGTTTTTTGAGCTGTTGAGACATAAATTTTTGAGATTCAGCATCAGGGCTTCCTCACAGACCATAAATCCACAGCAGGTTACATAACCAGCAATTTTGTGTCATTTGTATGTACGCAAAGTCAGCGTGGGAACAATCAGGCTTTCATACCTTGACATCAGATTTGGCCTGCTCGTCTGTGCTCTTAACTCTGGTACACATGGACTTCTGCCAGTTCAGCTTGATGAGTCTTAGCTTGAGCTCACTCTGCATATTAAAATAAGAGAGAAAGTTTTAAACCTGAAGTGTTACAGCACAAATATTATTTAAAGTACAATCAATAATGGATGAAATATTTGTGTGAAGGATATGATGTTGTGGACATATGTATCTTAAAGATTGAAACAGTTAAGTGCAAAGGTCAACAGTTCCCATAGTGAAACTGGAAACTAGACTGTGAGGGAGTTTAGCGTTGCAGACTTCAGCTCTACACAAGAATATTCAATCATTTAGATATGCTCGCCTGCTGCTTTGCATTACCATCAAATATTTGAGTATGTTTGACCTTGGGCTGTGAACAAGGAGCATCACAATAATCCAAAGGAACAGATAATTCACATGTGTGAAATGCATCACACTTTCCTTGTGTGGAAGTTTCCAGAAAAGTGTAAAAAAATAAAAATAACTTTTTGCCCACAGTCACAGTGGCTGATGAACACCCCATTTTAATTTTACAGATATATTCAAAATTCAAATACATAATCTAATAATATAAAAACAACATATAGATTTTTTTTTTTTTAGACCATGAACATGAAGAAAAGATTAAACCTCCTCACACACTTCTGTGTATCAGCCACAGTAGACAAGCAAAATTACCTGCTGCTGTGCAAAAAGTACCGGCATTTGGAAGGTGTAAATTTCACACCGTTCCGAACAAAACTGGACTACTACTAGTTCTAACAGTTGTCTTGACTTCTAAAAACAACATAAAGACTCCCTGCAGTCAAACAATGCCTATGTGTTAGTGCTACAAGGCTTAAAGTGCTAAATGTCACATGTACATACAGCACTATGGTGACAGATAGTTACTCCTTGTTCCAGCCCTAAGGTTAGCCAAGAAAGTACGTCAATGGTTTCTGGTGCCAACTAAGACTGACATTCAGACTGACATAACAAAAAGGAGGACAAGAAGAGAATAAAGCAGACACAACAAAAGAGTGATAGAGATAGAAATGCTAAATCAACTGACAAAACCAACAAACTTTGCAATCTAGAACAAACCTTCATGTCTTCAACAACCTCGGGTACAGGAGCAACATCATGGTGTCTAGAAAAATAGAAAATAAACAAAATTTTAATAAGACCATTTTTATGCACACAAAGCACATCTGGACCTCAAACAGTGGTCAATGCATCATAACCGACTGAGCTGCTAACTTCGCATATTTTGGTCATCATATATTTTAACTAGGTATATTCTGAGACACAGTCGTCGTCTGTGCTTGAATATGGGGGCCACAGAGGTCACTGAGCCTCACCTGTGCGCTCTTGATTCCCGACACACCACGCAGATGGGCTTTCGGTCCGTGTGGCAGTACAGTTTGAGTTCCTCGTGGTGTCGCTCACATTTCCCGTCCATTTTCACGGGTTTTGCGGGTGCAGAGGGCCTACACGTCTTCAGATAGTCGAAGTCGCTCAGTTTATCCACTAAGTTCTTTACTAGGTAGTTCTTGGTGAAACTCATTTTTGCGAACACCTGCAAAAAAGGACACCGTATTATGTACGACGCAGAAAAGCATTAGTGCTGTACTAACAAAAAGGTTCGTGCGGCGGTTAGTATATTGTGATTTAATTAACGTGGTCGGAGAAATCACATTTATTATTAACAACATGGTAAAGTACGATTATTATTTAGACTGTCGGTTTGAGTCACTCTGCATGATTAGGACGCAACTGTATATAAACCCGTTATGTGCATTTAAACAGCTGTAACTAAGCAACCCAGAATGTAGCAACGTTTATCAAAACAAACCACGCACCATCCTGCACTCCGGACACTGGTAACCAACATCATCGCCTCCATTTTCCTCCCAGTGCATCAAAATGCACATGCGGCAGAAATTGTGACCGCATTTTAAAATGACAGGGTCGTCGAAATAATCAAGGCAAATAGAACAGACTAATTCCTTCTGAAGCTCTCCTCTCGAATCTCCGGCAGTGGCCATGTTTCCCCAAGCAACAGTGTAACTGTTTTTCAGGGATAGAAGCGATTCCAGACGGAAGAGAGAGAGCCCATTCTGGACTCACTTCCTGGTCCATTCACGCGGGGGCCCAGTAGCAATTCTGATTGGTTCCGTTTTCTAGGCGTGTAGCACCGAATCGGTTCTTTCGAAGAGCTCATTTCAGAGAACCGGTCCAGCAGTGTTGTCACCACGTAATTACGTCATTAATATGTAAAAAATTCTAATAAGCCATTACAAAATAATAAAAAAAAAACATCCGTGCAGTTTCTCTGACTTTGTATTTAATAAAAAGACGTAATTACACCACGAAAAAGCCATATGCGAAATCACATATTGCGGTTTAATACGATTTTATCCAACAAAGTGGTTTTGTTGTGTTACATGAATCGCAGTTGAGTTTGTTGCTGCCATGATTTAGCTAGTAAAAAGACAATTTACACTTGCTAGGGTATTTCATTTTGTTTAAGAAAAACAATTCAATTCGATTCCTTAATATACAAGTCTACAAACTGACTACAATTGAACAGAACACATTTTAGTCACAGTAATAAGACTTTCAAAGTTTTCAAGACTTAGTTTATTTTGTGCTTCAAGGCCCAGTACATAAAAATGCATTTAGCATTGGAAATATGTAGCTGTGAACCAAGTACAAAAACACGATATCTCACCATAAATACCATTTCAAACATAAAGAATATTTCATTGTGCCCAAAGTGTCGTGCTCGTGACTGTTAAATAGCCTCACAATCCTCTGTGAATATGAAAACAATCCACTGATTTTATTGCATAGCACATTTCTGTTTAAATATGATCAGCCTGATGAATATATTTGTTAGAAGGTGAAATGGATTTGACAATATGATGCTGGTTTTTCCATAGATGAGTTCTTGACTAATAAACATGTGGATATGTTTTTCGAATGCATACACAAACGCTTGAACTTTGATGTGTCTAACAATGACAGTGAAGACAACAAAAATGTGATAGTTTATAGAACAAGCTAATTGGAAAAAAGTGGACCTGGTCTGGAAAAAAACAACTGCAAAAGATTTGACAGCAAAATACAGTGAAACACAAATGTGGAAATCTGAGGGATTTCCCGTGTCACAGTTTTCCCCTTATATTAAAACAACACAATATTTAATACATGCTGCTCTCGTGAATACTAACTCTTAAATTATAAACAAATTTTAATAAAAACAGCAGCAACAAGATGAAATTTGACAACATCTGAAAGACTGAATGTAAACTTTGTGACAACTATTTGACAATTTGATATGAAATGCATATTCAGCATTTCTCCATTGAGAGCTTGGCATTTGCTGTTAAAAACCAGCATATCTGTAAAACACACCGAGCAGTTGAGAAAAGTCATATTCTCCAAAGACATCACATATCCCGAAATACAGTAGCTAAGTAAACATTTAATACTTGAGATAAAGATGAAATACACAATAGCAGTTTGAGTGCACCATTTCACCACTTCATTTCATTAGAAATGACTCTCAGAACATTTATTTTTCCTTTCAGAAAGATATTTTTGTAAAATGCCTTTTTATTGTACATATAGTGATAGACACAGTATTCAAAGTGAGGGGTTCTCAGAGGGAGTTTCTTTAATGAGACTTTCATACACTTTGAATGATCACTGTGTATGAAATGTGCTATATCAATACACAAAAGATTGTATTAACTAATGCAAGGTTGGATAGAAATAAATTACCTCAGGGTAGTTAATAATAATGTTAAAAATAATTCTTTCTTTCTTTCCTACTTTCTTTCTTTCTTTCTTGCTTTCTTTCTGTCTTTTTAATGTAAATTTTTAACACCCTAGTCCCCCAAGAGCTCTGAACACTGGACACACCTCAACAATTCATTTTGGACAAGGAAAATTCAGAGATCCTGTTTACAGCTTGTTTTAAGATGCATTTTGGTCGATCGGATCACAAGTAGACGAGGGACACACATTCCTGTTTACACCTCGTCTTTTAATCCGTCTCTTTTCTCCACTTTCAACCACTTCTGTTCTGATTTCTTTGAAGGGGAGGTTTTTTTTTCCAGATCTTTTGATCTAATGGACAAAAAAAGCTCACGCAACGTACATATAAACGCACCCGGAGACAATGGAAAAACACAGAGAGCAGCAGCTTTTGTTTCTGCTCTGATAGCCACAGCACCACGCCGAACACGGTGAGTGTGTGTTAGAAATCAGGAATGGTAAGAGAACATTGTGATTGGTATGTTTTTTATCTTTAAACCAAACTTGGGTCTTCAGCTGACAAAGTTTAAATCCCCTCCACTTCCCATGTTTATGCATTAGATCAGTATAGGCGGAGATTAGGCGGTCTTTAGTGGCTATTTGAACACATTCGACCACATGAGTGTCTGGACTATGAAAGCAATCCAGTCGAATGCGTTTTCAACTACATCTGGAAGTGGTTGAAAGCTCAAAAACTTTTAGACCCCGTTCACGTCTGTATTTAGCGTCGTCCACTTGTGATCTGAACGACCAAAACGCATCTTAATACCAGGTGTAAACAGGGCCAGAGTTAAAACAAACAATGTCACTTGGCATGAAGACTGGATGGCGATTTCTTTGGGCTGGTGATGAACTGGGTCGTGAGAGCTCTGTAAGATAAAACCTGTCAGAGGCACTTGTTTAAAACAAAGAAAACAAAACAAATTGATCCGATGAATGACTAAGGAGAACAGTACAGTCTCCAAGTAGTCCATTAGTCCTTCAGACCTCCGAGCTGTCTCCATTATCAAGGCTACTTCTAACTATAACAGGCTGCAGGCTGGATGAGACACTTGGGGCCTTTTTTGTAGGTGTCCGCTTTGAGCGAACCATCAGTGCCAACACTACAACCACGAGGATGGTGAGAAGCAGTCCCACGAGGGCTCCTGCAACCGTTACCGCATCCTCTTGGGCATCTCGCCCACTGAGCTCCCGTGGAGACAGTCCATCCGCAAACAGCTCCTCCCCAGGCGCAGCATGCCGACGGCTGCGATCTAGTGCGACATGCATGATATTCGTTCCTCTGTTGTTCTCGGGTCCGATCTCCTCCGCCAGTGTGGGGACATCTCTGTTGGACCGTCTGGAGCGTCCTCTGGCCTCCGCTGGTACAAGGTCACCTGTTGTTATTGAGTGATACTCCACACTTCGCTTGCCAATGCCACGCTTGGCATTGTCTTTTGAACGCACAGTGTAGATGGTGTGAATGAACCACTCTCTCCCTACCGCCACCTACAGATCAGAAGGATAATAGAGGATTTGATCAAGTCACGTTGATTGACATAAACCTTTTAAATGACAGGAATCCAGCATGTGATGTCACAGATTTGCAGTACCACTCTATATAATCACATCATAGCTAATAAACATTTAAAAGGATTAGACCTGGAAAAGAGGAGTAGAATCCAGCCTGAATCCGTCGGATCCTGGCTGCTTCACCAGAGAGAGGGCAGAGGGGTCATCTACAGCCAGCAGGGCTTTGAAACCCACGTCCCCAAAACTCTTGGCCTGAGTCTCTGGCTGGGCTTTGTCCTAGAAGCAAGGTGAAGTCATGGGACTTTTTTAGACAAACTGTACAAATTTTAGACATTTCTTTACAGACTAATTAAAAAGTATATCAAATTAAAGTATTTCAATTATATTATACAATATATAATTTATTAAAATAATTTATAGTTTGTTATAAAATAAAATATAAATATAAAAATACTATTTTACTAATATATCGTTATTTTAGTATTATTTATAAACTATTATAGTATTTATTAATATTTAGAATGTTTTGTATTTTCAGTTTTCATTTTAATTTTAGTTTAAGTTTTAGTAATTTTGTTATTTTTTGTTAATGTTTTAATAGTTTTTTTTAATATTATTATTTAAGTTTAATTTATATTTATTTCAGTTTTTGTTTTAGTAATTTTAGTACTTCAACTTACACTTAAAAAGTGTTAAATTTAGAAATTCTGACTGGCAATTAACTGAAACTAAAAAAATAATTTTATTTTAATTTTATTTAAAAAAATGTATTTAATTTTATTTAAGCTGTATTTCAATTCATGAAAATTATTTTAATTCTTTTAGTGTTAGTTGACACTTACAATACTGAAACATACTCACAATAATTTTGAATCGGTAAAGCAGGGAGGGAGAGTCTGCAAGGCATCCGAACTCAGATTTGGTAGGGTTGTATTTAGGAACATATCCGTCAGCTCCGGTGCACAGATACACCTTTTCGATGTTACAGTAGAAAGAGTCCCCCAGGTTCTGCACAGGGTCCACCATCACTCGTCCATAGATTGTGTCACCTTGAGGAGAACAAGCTCAGTGTTAGTATAACCTAGAACACTGCTGGAAACAGATGTTTATTCAAAAGAATTAAACCACTGAAACAACACAGTAGTTGTTCCAGTAGACGTACCCTCAGAGAAAGCCGCATCACTCTCCTGACCGAAGCCCATAGATCCATCTGACAGCCACAATGCTTTCTTAGACAACAGGAACATCTGTGTGTTTAGACTAAACTCCACAGCGACAGGGTCACTCACCTAAACAAAGTAAAGACATTATGCACACTGGTGTCTGTTAACAGTTTTTCTACAGTGCTCAGCGTAAATGAGTACACCCCCTTTGAAAAGTAACATTTTAAACAAATCTCAATGAACACAAAAACAATTTCCAAAATGTTGACAAGACTAAGTTTAATATAACATCTGTTTAACTTATAACATGAAAGTAAGGTTAATAATATAACTTAGATTACACATTTTTCAGTTTTACTCAAATTAGGGTGATGCAAAAATGAGTACACCCCACAACAAAAACTACTACATCTACTACTTTGTATGGCCTCCATGATTTTTAATGACAGCACCAAGCACCTTCTAGGCATGGAATGAACAAGTTGGCGACATTTTCCAACATCTACCATTTTCCATTCTTCAAGAATGACCTCTTTTAGAGACTGGATGCTGGATGGAGAGTGATGCTCAACTTGTCTCTTCAGAATTCCCCATAGGTGTTCGATTGGGTTCAGATCAGGAGCCACTGAATCACTTTCACCAACAGGGGCCTTAGATGTGTGTTTAGGATCATTGTCATGTTGGAAAAGTGCACGACACCCAAGGGCACGGATGGTAGCATCTTCTCTTTCAGTATAGAGCAGTACATCTGTGAATTCATGATGCCATCAATGAAATGCAGCTCCCCGACACCAGCAGCACTCATGCAGCCCCACATAAGGACACTGCCACCGTGTTTCACTGTAGGCTCCATGCATTTTTCTTTGTATTCCTCACCTTTGCAACACCATACAGTTTTGAAGCCATCAGTTCCAAAAACATTTATCGTGGTCTCATCACTCCAGAGTATAGAGTCCCAGTAGTCTTCATCTTTGTCAGCATGGGCCCTGACAAACTCTAGGCGGGCTTTTTTGTGCCTGGGCTTTAGGAGAGGCTTCTTTCGTGGACGACACCCATGCATGCCATTCCTCTGCAGTGTACGCCGTATTGTGTCACGGGAAATAGTCACCCCAGTTTGGCTTTCTACTTCTTTAGATAACTGCAGTGAACTTGCATGCCGATTTTCTTCAACCCTTCTCATCAGAAGACGCTCCTGTCAAGGTGTTAACTTTCGTGGACGACTTGGACCGTCTCTGTGAGATGGTTGCAGTTCCATCTTTTTAAATTTTTGTACCACTTTTGCTACAGTATTCTGACTGATAAGTAAAGCTTTGCTGATTTTCTTGTAGCCTTCACCTTTCTGGTGTAAAGAAATTATTTTCTTTCTCAGGTCTTCTCTTCCATGTGGTGCCATTGCTGACAGCATGAAATGGGAAGGGGTTTTAACACCCTTTTATAGTCAACTGTCTGCTGGACACCTGTGTAATGAATAATTAGACTCACCTGTGGTTGAATTTTTGTTAAATTAGACATTTGTAGTCTAAAATTTAGCTTTGCTCCAGAGACTTTAAGTGGGGTGTACTCATTTTTGCATCACCCTAATTTGAGTAAAACTGAAAATTTTGTTCTCCAAGTTATATTATTAACCTTACTTACATGTTATAAGTTAAACAGATGTTATATAAAACTTAGTCTTGTCAACATTTTGGAAATTTTTTTTGAGTTCATTTAGATATTGTTTAAAATGTTACTTTTCAAAGAGGGTGTACTCGTTTACGCTGAGCACTGTAATTTAATACACTGTTTTCTATTACAAATTATATTATAAACATAAGTTGAGTGAGCATTTGAAAAAAAAAATTAACAATTTTGAGAATTTTTTTCATTTCCTCTTTAAAGACCGAATACTTTAGTTTACCTGCTGGAAGCGGATGTCAAGATCAAAAGTAACCAGCTCTCTGGGGTTGCAGACTGGAGGAACAGTGTACTCCACATTCAGTGCTGTTGTACAGGGGATCAACTTCACTGTGTATGTGCCTGAATAATCACGAACCTGTGGGTCACAGGCACACAGGTATCATACGTTTAACATTTACATTCGTTTTTCACAACGAATAAAATGCATATTAATATCAGTTGTGTATGGAAGCTTGTTTCTACCACTAAATAATAATAAAAAAAAAAACAAAGGTAATTGCGACTTTCTCACAATTCTGATTTTTTTCTGTTTGCGAGTTATACAGTCAGAATTGCATTATAAAGTCATAATTTCGAAATATAAAGTCACAATTCTGACCTTTTTCTCGCAACTGCGAGTTTTATCATGCAATTCTGACTTTATATCTAACAATTCTGACTTTTTTTTCTCAGAATTGTGAGATATAAACTCACAATTGCGTGTTATAATGTCCAATTGTGAGGGAAAAAAGACTTTTTTTCCTCAGAATTTTGAGTTTACATCTCTCAATTCTGAATTTATATCATGCAATTCTGACTTTATAACTCGCAATTTTGAGTTTATATCTCGCAATTCTGAGAAAAAAAGCCAGAAATGTGAGATATAAACTCGCAATTGCAAGAAAAAAGTCAGAATTGTGAGATAAATGTCCCAATTACCTTTTTTATTTTTTATTTCATGGCGGAAACAAGCTTCCATAGTTGTCACTCGACATCTCCCAAAAATATGTCTTATGTATTATGTAAGACATTATTTAAATGCTTAGTTTTATGATCAAAGCCTTGTTTTTATTGCTGGGGCAAAACATATAATGCAATGCAATACAATGATTAATATATGTACAACTAAATGTTACTCAAAGGCCTGATGCATCATATTTGACACTCACATTTTAACAAAAAAAAAAAAAAGTCCAGTAAGTGTTCATCTTGAAATATTACTAACAATATCAGTTATTCTTGTGTTCACTTTATAAAAACCAGTAAAGATTTCATAGCAAAAAGTAGATTATGTACGACAGGCTTTTAACTAGTTCTGATCATGTTGATAATTTAAAGGTCTTAGAAATGAGTGTATTGAAAATCATACAGTATAGGGTTAAAGTCAAAAACTGGGGAAAGAGAGATCAACTCACAGCAAAGTCTGATATGAACATCCATTGCTGGATGGGCTGGCTGTAGGTCGGCTCAGTCCTAACCAGAGTGAGGTTAAAGGTCAAGCCTGGGTGGTCTGCACTCAACACTATGGACTTCACAGAGGATGCTGGGTAATCAGGTGAGAGATAGCAAGTTAATTTAATCAAATCAACTTAGAGAAACAAGGCATAAGTTCAATATGCTATTTACTGTACATGATCTTTTGATTGTACCTGCAGTCTTCAGACCCCCCAAATTTGCCACTGGAAAGAAGACGAGACATTTAATATAATACGATTTTATTAATAGGAATATAATTAATAACATAAATAAGATTTCATATTTGAAAGACTTTTAGAGAAGGGAGATTTACCAGAATGTACTGCTACGAACAACCCCCTGAAGCGAGCTTCTGTGCGGAAGTTCACCACAAGCCTCCCCTGCTCATTAATCCTCATGCTGGTTGGATATAAAGCTCCTGCAGAGTAAACATGGTCCAATATGAGTATCTTTTAATTATAAATATTGTAAGTGACTTTTCACTTAAAGTTCCAATTTCCACACTCTGCACTAGTTCTATATTCCTCAAGGGGTAGTTGTGGCCTAATGGTTACAGAGTCTGACTTGTAACCCGAAGGGGTTGGATTCTCAATACCGGCAGGAAAAGGTGGAGGGAGTGAATGAACAGAGAATGACCTTACTTTACTTCACATGTCAACGTGACATCTGTTACTGTACTTCCCATTTCCATAACAGCCAAACATAACATAAAAATTACAATTTGTACACATAAATAACAAAAATGTATTAAAAATATGTTTTTATGTTTGTAAAAAAGGTGTGAAATTTCCCCGATTTGAACTCTCTTTAAACATTTATTATAGAAGAGAAATTTGAATAAAACAAGAGAGAAATTCTGGCCAATTTAACATTAACACCAGACGTAAATGAGGAAAAGGTCATTTAAGAGGCACAATAAAATATTTAAAACTATTATAATATGTCCTTTAAAACTAGAATGATTACATTTATATAACAATATACATTTATATAACAATATATAATTTATATAACATTTTTCTAACATTTGATTAAAATAAGAAAATGTATTCATATAAAAATATTAATTTTATTTAAATAATACATCTAACAGTACAATATTGTAGTAAGTAGAAACAAAATAAAAATAAAATATTTTCAAATTTATTTTACACATATCTATAATGTTAATTTTTCACAGTATAAATTGAGATTTTATACATGAAAATATATAGCTGCCTTTTAAATTTTAGTATGGGGGTGCCTCGCACAAGGATGCTCATATTTGTGGGTCCGTGGCATCTAAAAGATTGAATACCCCTGTCCTAGAGGACAGAAAAGAATCACCCTTTTTTGGGGGGTGGAACATTTTGTTTTACAGATGATAAATTTCGAGCTCAAATTTCTGGCTTGCCTTGCAGTTCTGCCTGGGGAGGGCTGCCGACACCATCCTTCCACAAGATGGCAGTGTCGTACACGAAGGTGAGCCGCAGCTCAGAATGCAGGTCGAAGTGTTGCCAGCCTCCTGCGCCCACAGGGGAATGAAACACGTATGAGACGTGGAGAGGAACTCGCAGGGTCACGTACGACTGCACCAGGTTCAGCACCTTTTAAAAACACATTCAAATAATACTGAAGATGAATATCTTTTCATTTTCAAATATAATTTTCAAATTTCTTTAATGTGTATATGTAATGCTGCTGTTTGAGAAAGAACAAGGTCTGCAGAGCATTACTGGAAGACTGAGAAGAAATGTGCTGCAAAAATGTTCAAAACTCTAAATGTTTTGAACACTCAAGCATGAAAACCTATAGAGTGGTGCAGGGATTACATATTTTTTTAGGCGAAAACCCAGAAACAAGTTCACATTTTAGCATTTACGGTTCCATTGTCCTTAAGTCAATGTTTTTTTATGAATGAGTCTTTGGTTAAATGCTTGAAATAAGGTCTGTGGTGAACAAGTTCAATATATATTCACGTTTTATTCTACAATATATAATACATCAGTAATACCCTTTTGTGATTTTTTAAAAGCTTGTCTTGTCTTGTAAAAGGCGGCTGCTAACAAGTGGCTAAATGGGAGGTTGTCGGACATTAATCAATCAAATTAAACAGGTAAATTCACTTACTCATTAGTCCGCTTTTACAGCCTTTTTGTGTTTAAAATTGCGCTCTTGGAAACTATTATAACTCAAACTTCCAGGGAAAATGTTTTTAAACAATGACTGAAAGACTTGTCAGAAGCTTAGTGATGGTGACGTTGAAGTCATGCGACATTGGTGTAGTTCGTTTATAGCCTACGTTTAGCTTTTGACTTCTGCCAATTGTATTTACATTGTCGAGAGAACCGGGGTGATGCTAACTTCAGGGTTGGCCTACAAAAATACGTCATCCCTGCACCACTCTATTCTAGTAAACCCCAAAAACAAAATTAAGACTTTGTAAAAGGACAAAATAGATCCTCTATAAGATTTTTTTTTAAAAAAAGAGCCATTGCTGACAGACTAGGAAGAATGGTGTTGCAAAAATGTAAAATATGTGAAAAATAAAGGTTGCTATTAATCAGCATTGGCTGTTAGACAAAGTAAAGTTCATCAATAAGCCAGGAAATATTCTGTCAGAGGAAAAGATTAGCTGTCTCAAAGCATAATCTGTTTTGATTGAATGAAACATTTGCTAATTTACATAGTCAATTATAATCAAAAAAACAGGCTATAAAAATGTGCTCCTCAGTAATGAGGCCGGTCTGAACACCTGCTGGACTGGGTTTAATCAAGATGAGAAAAATCCCCATGAACATTGTCAAATTCCCATCCTGAGGAAAAGAGGAGCCAGGCTTTTCATATTCAACCAGCTCCTTTCAATATCCTCAGTAGAATCCAAGTACGTCCTTTAGATGAAGTGTTTTGAATTCACATCTTGTTTTACGCAGCTATTTTAAGACTTATTTTTGTAATAACATAGATCATTCAGACATTTAGACACCAGATTATGAAGGGGAGCCATTGAAGCAAGACCTCAAATTCTGAAATGAATGAATACAAAAGCTCAGCGGGTTACAGCAAAGTCAGTCTCCTCTTCTATTGAGAACAACGAGGAGTGTGGCAGAAATAATACCCGAAGAGAGCTATGGCTGCCAGTTTATGCTGTGCATAATAATAGATGAAAACAAAGAAAAGTCCAAAAGCAGAAACCTACCTATGGAGATGTGTGTTCATGGAGAAGTATTAATCAATTTGATGTAACTTGGATGTTCTGTTTAAACATGCTATCTCCTGCTATTATACTCTATAGCACGGCAGATGACTGGTACCCAAACACACAATGAACCTAGTTAAGGAAATTATGGGCTAAATTCACACCACATTCTGATTTTCTGCTTAAAAGGATAGTTTACACAAAAATTAAAATTATCCCATAATTTACCCAGCCTCAAGCCATCCTAGCTGTATATGACTTTCTTCTTTCAGCCAAACACAATCGGAGTTATATTTAAAAATATCCTGGCTCTTCCAAGCTTTATAATGGGAGTGAATAGTGCCTCTTTTTTTTGAAGCCCAAAAAAGTGCATCCATCCATCCATCATAAAAGTAATCCATACAGCTCCTAGGGGTTAATAAAGACCTTCTGAAGTGGAGCGATGTGTTTTTATAAGAAAAATATCCATAATTATAACTTTATAAACTGAAATTACTAGCTTCAGGTAATGACTGTACACACATTCATGGGAGAGTCAAGTTCTGGCATATGACGTAGGCGTAGCGTAAAGTTAGGTGAGTGTAGACGCCTCTTGAGGTTCAAAGAAATAGGGCTTGGCAACAAACTCAAGCTCCCCTGACATTTCTCGATAAAAAATTCTCGTTTTAGACTTCCAATTCGTGACCGGTGTTTTGTTTTGCTCTATCCTCTGCGCTTCTGCATTCAATAGGTCATGCATCGGTTTGGCGGTCACTCTTCCAAAGGAACTAGAATCGCATACGATCGTTACCGGAAGCTAGTGATTACAGTTTATAAAGTTATAATTATGGATATTTTTCTTACAAAAACCCATCGCTTCGCTTCAGAAGGCCTTTATTCAGGCCTTTGCCAAAAAAAGGCACCATTATTAAGGTTGGAAGAGCCAGGATATTTTTAAATATAACTCCAATTGTGCAGTGTTGGGAAGGTTACTTTAGAAATGTAATAGGTTACAGATTATAATTTACCCTATTTAAAAGGTAATAAGTAGTGTAACTATTTCAATTACTTTATTAAAGTAATGTAACTGATTACATTTGATTACTTTTTGATTACTTAATTTCTAACAAATATTTTCAACAGTTAATCATTTTTCAAACATTTAAACCAGGCAGGCTTAAACTTACTGTAGAAGTCAACACTGATTACTGTCAGACTTTCAAAATCGGTAACGGTAATGGATTGCAGTTACATTTATTTTGTAATTAAATTACGTAATGTCATTACATGTAACTAGTTACTCCTTGTGTCGAAAGTCATATACACCTAGGATGGCTTGAGGGTGAGTAAATTATAAAATTATCGAGGGTGAGTAAATTATAAAATTAGCATTAACCGTCACGCTTTTTTGGCTAAAGGTTGCAGGCTTGCCTTCCAGTGGCTTTGTGAAGGGTTACTAGGAAGCTACAGGCAGGTGAGTTTTTAATCAGGGTTAGAGCAAAACTCTGCAGGACTGAGGCTCTCCAGGACCGGAGTTTGCCACCCCTGCTATATTATATAACTTAACTTATACTGTCAATTTTTTTATACTAAATATTTTGCAATTCCTATTTTTTTTTTTTTTTTTATGGCAAGCATGCAATCATTTGTCTAACGTTGAGTTTGAAAAAAAAATAAAAAATAGAGAATAAACTGATTTTATTTCTGGATTCTTTGATGGATTCTTAGAAAGTTCAAAAGAACAACATTTATTTGAAAAGGAAATCTTTTGTAACACTTAAATGCATCCTTAAAAAAAAATTTTCCTGACTAACTTTTAAATGGTACTGTATGAAAGTGACCCAGATCAGAACTGAAAATGTCAGATTCATGCAATTTTGACAAATCTGGTGCACTTTGACGGTGTGAACTTGCCTTAATGGAGTTTTGCTATGGCCTGTAGATCTGGCTAAAACTATAGTGGCGTAAACACGTCTACAAGAGTGAAGAGATAAATGAGGAACCAGAATATCTATTGTCTTCTCAAACCTAGGAATTCTTTTAAGTGCATTTTTTAGCTCTAGGACAAGAACAGTGGCGATTTATGAACCACTAATCATTAGAATTCAATGGATTCTGAAAGCTGCGACGACGTCTCACCTGCCCATCTGTTCCGATCGTTCCCCCGCAGTCTGTGAGCAGCTCAGACATGTCATAATAACTCACAAACTCCCACAGACAAGCCTCCAAGTTCAGGTTCCTGTAGAAGCGTAGAGTGCTCTGGCCTCTGAGGACAGGGCTGTACTGATATGGCAGAGTCTCACCGACACTCTCTATATTCCGCGTGGCCTTGGTCAGGAAGCCATGCCGTGTGGACACCTCATTAAAGTCCAGCAGATTGGAGCACCTGTGGTTTCCCACACGAGTGCCATCGGGGCTCAGAGTCAGCTCAAAATTGGACAGTGCACGAGTGGAGACCACAGGGAGCATGCCTGGAGCACAGAAATGACAAATAACAAACTAAAATCACATTCATTTTACTGCCTTGATATTAAAGAATACGCCATACCACCATTAATAAGCTATAACAGTGAAATATGAATGTGAAAAAGAAAAAGATCTTAGAAGCATTACATAATATAAGGTATATTTCACCCAAAAATAATTTTCAGAAACAACAATTTATTATTTGCTCAGCATTATTTAGTATTTTTTCTGTATATTATTTTTATGTTGAACACAAAAAGGAGATATTTTGAAGAATGTGCATGCTCCACTTTTTTATATAGCCATCAAATAAAAAAAAAGCAATAAAAGTAGCTCATATAACTTGTGCACTATTTTCCTAATCTTTTAAAGCTATATATTCAAACTTTATCACTAGTTATGACACAGATTAAAATCTATACTTGCATATTAGTGCAAATGAGATTTGAGAGCTACTGCAGACAGGAAGATTTTCATTGAATGTCTTAAATTTTGATCTTTTCCTCACACAAAGCTATCATATGGTTTCAGAAGATGAAAAATATGTCGTACAAATCATATGGACTTCTTTTAAAGTGTTTTTTTATACTGGACAATCCAAAAAAAAATATAGAAGTTTTATGTAAAATAATCGTTAAATTGCTCATTTTGCATGCAGTAAAGCAAGTTATCGCAGGGTATCATGGTACTGTAGGAAAAGTTATGGAAAAGTACAGTTAAAAGCAGCTTTTGATGAGTTAAGAGGTAATATTAACGCATCCATATTTGGTCTTGCTTGGCCTAGATTTCTGATGTGAAATATAACTTGACATTTTTTCCCAAAATACTACAAAATATCCCTTTTATTATTTTCATCCCAGAAATCATTTTGATGGAAAACGTTGTAGGCAAATTTGTGACAAGACACTTCATGTTTAGTATCTTTCAGACTTTGATTTAGGCTTTTGAAGAGGGCCGTAATATTTAGTTTTGACAGCAAATAACACATAAATCCCAAAAGAATACCATTTTTTCCCCCAAGGGGATTTATGAGAAGTGTTTCTTTCGGAGGGGCTGAACTGAGCAAACAACCTGGCAGCCAGAGGGGAAATAATTCTCTCACCATCTATGTGGGGCATGGTGACAGTAAGCTTGATGAGATTGGCATATTCAGAGTCTTCAGCGCCTGTATAACGTAGTTTGGCAGAAAAGGGCTCAGCACCTACTGTGCCCAATTTACGTGGCTGGCACATCCCTGCCCAGGAACATCAAAGACATGAAACATTACTTCAAGCATATTACCACCTACTGACAGTCTAATTCCACATTGCAAATGGTATATTATAACCAGCAGCTCAGGAAGAGCATAATGTTCTTTGGTGCCGCTATACAAAGCAAAGCATTTTTATATGATCCCACTTAATGTGATGGTTTCAGGCTCACCTTCCTCCAAGCTAATAGACACAATGGGGCTGCTCAGCTCCAGCCCTTCATCACCGTTAGAATTCACGGCACGGGCCGCGCACTGCACTCTAGAGCCCGCTTGGAAGTAAATGGAGTCTAGGGTGATCATTTTGGAAGACGTAAAGAAGGTCTCAAAGTCAGCCTCTCTCATGGGGCTGGTGACGCCATCCAGACCACTGGGGGCACTGATGAGCCATCGGTAACGAGTCAGTGTGTCATTAATGCGTTCGCTTATACAGATGGAGCCTGTTTTGTCATAGTCGGGATATTTGGGGTTGCAGGCCTGAATAAGTCAGAGAAATACACAAGAACAAGAAATGAAATATGATAATGGAGCCACAATGAAAACACTACCATTCAAAAGTTTGAGGTCAGTATGATTTTTTTTTTTTTAGAGAAATGTATACATAAAAATGTTTCTTGAGTACCAAAAACAGCATATTAGAATATTTTTTGAAGAATCATGTGACTGACTGAAGACTAGAGTAATGGCTGCTGAAAATTCATCTTTGCCATCAACAAGTTTCCAGGAATAAATTACATTTTAAAATATATTAAAATTATTTAATATATAAAATTATTAAAACAATTGTTTTAAAATCATAATAATTTCACAATATTTTTGAATGCATATCCACTCACAAAAATAAATTTTTTGATATATTTGCGGTAGGAAATTTACAAAATATCTTCATGTAACATGATTTTTGGCATAAAAGAAAAATCAATAATTTTGACCCTATTGCAACAAATATACCAGTGCAACTTATGACTGGTTTTGTGGTCCAGGGTCACATATAATATAATACATGAATATAGTAATCATTGAATACCATGGTACATACATCTGTGGTAGCAGTCCTTTACTGTAAGGAAAAAAATCCACAGAACAAGGTTCCGCACACAAGCGACTTCTGCTTATTAATTTATCACAAGGAACAACACAGAGGATTTAAAAGATTAAACATTGTGTTTCTTGTGCTTTTTCATAAAGTCCTTATGATTTAAGATCACAACAACTGTGAGGCCTTTATAACCATATTTTTTATAGCTTAAGATTTGAAAAATCATTATAATCTTATAATCTTTTTCATTCACTTGTACTTCAAGGACCAACGAAAAAACTTGATAAAACAACCACATAATCAGCATTAAAAATGCATTGAAACTTAATATATAAAAGATGTTGGTCACAAGTAAGTGGGAAAGTTTTGAGAACCTTCTGATTTACTTTTTTTTTTTACTGACAAACCTACCGTGACACAGACGACAGGGTATCCAGCAGGTGGGTGGGCATTTTCTTTGGTTCTTCTGACATCATCATAGTGTAACAGTGACACAACATGAGGCAGGGAAGGGAATGTGACGTCAGCCATACTGTTGCTCTCCTCAATGTACACTATGGCTTTAGTCATCTGCCAATACAAGAGACACAGATTTTAATTCACATTAATTGTGTATTAAACTTCAAATATGAAATACGTAAAGCAGGGAACATAATGAACATTTCTCACCTGGATTTCAGCAATCATGTTCTCGTCTGGTTTCAGGTGGACAGTGAAAGCCTCTCTCATCTCTCTTACGCTATCAAACAGAATCTCCACCTCCACTACATGCTCGATCTCACCCGCTTTAAACTCAACATCTGCACACACAAAATATCTAATTGCATACACTAAAAGATAAACAACATCCTGATATTTCTTCTCCTAAATGCTTCCACACCTGATTGGGTTTGTCATTTGCATCCTGAACTCTATATAACCTGATGTAGACAGGAAATGCATGCATGTGGAAGCTGCTTGGAGCCACCTGCCAATCTACAAAGGATAATTAGATGCTGCATATTCAGAATGCAAATGACCCGTTCTGGCCTCTAGAAGCTTTACCGAGGGAGATGGGATGGTAGTCTTCTCCGGATATGGCAGAGCCGTCCTTTGTGTGCACCCTCACCAGGGACACTTTCGAAGCGTCTCCTGTCCTGCGGATGGGGATCTTCACCAACGTCATCTGCCCTGACTCTTTTGGTTCGGTAACACTGAACTTTGTCTCGGCAAACTTGATGATAGGCTCTGACAGTGGAAAATAAATGGTTAGAGAAGACAGAAGTTTTTGTTCATTAAAAGATTCTTAGCCAAAGAGAATCTGTAAGAGTGTACTGAAGTTTGACCCAAATTCTAGAAATCTGAAACAAAATGTCAGGTATTTACATTTAATATTCATCTAAAGTGCATTTCAAATGAAAACCGCTGTGATGAAAAATGTTTTTGTCTCTTTCTTACTGTCAGTGTTGTCATTGATCTTTATGAGCATTTCGTTCTGATTGCCTATGGACGCTCCGTACGCCGAGTCGCTCTTTGCGCTCCCCAGAACCAGCCTCAGTTCCTCCTCCTCCTCATGAATCGAATCATCCATAAGTGTTAGCACACATGGTTTGTCAGCCTCACCTAGGGACCAAAACATGGAGACCAAAGTCTGAACAAAGAAATCAGTTTTCACTGTTCTAGAACTGACATTGTCTTGTGAGATCATGATCTTCTTTTTGGACAAATGTTTTTCACTTGAATGGCAGATATCAAGTAAAGGTAAAGTGTGTCATTTTTACCTGTATATTTCAGGTTTTATTAATTCATTCACTTGTTCGTTCGTTCATTCATTCCTTTGTTTGTTCATTCATTCAGTTGTATTCTTCCTATTCCACATACTACCTTACAAAGAGGTTCATCAATTTCATATTACAAGCCGCTTTTTCACCATAATGCCAAACAGTTCTCATTGTTTAACTGTTCAATTCCATGCCAATCCAGCCCAGCGAATAGGGTTTCATTTTCCACTGTGAGTTTACAGATGATATGATTTGTAAATAGCGACCGCGTTATGGAGGATGATCAGATATTTATTTTAATTTTATCATTAACTTGCATTAACTTTGCTCAAATAGCACTACAGAGAAACTGATAGCCAGTCAACAGACAATTGACAAATCCTGAGTGGCGACGTCACTACACACATAGTCTCAGTCTCAGATGTCACGCCCATGGACCGTTGGCTGAAAGTCTGATGCATATGGCACACTTAACTGGAAACACTTCAGGATTTTCAAAGTCGTTACCTGGTTGGTTGAATTTTACAGGATGTCCGGGAGACGTGTGTGTCGCGTTCTTTAATGGTCCACCTGGAAACAAATGCTGTGACGCTAAACCCCCTCGTGGAAGAAGAATGCCGTTGTGTTTATAATGGTGACAATGAGCACTTCCCAGGATCAACTAAACGCTGAAGTTCGTGAAGTTCGCAGATGCATTGTTGCAGTAAAGCTGCGCAACATTCTTAAATTAATAATTTATTAAATGCACGATGGTCTGTTATTGTAGGGACATCAACTTCACAATTTCACACCCCTAAACATGACGTGGAACAAAATGAACTGTGACTGGTTGCATTACATGTCAGTCAAACATCCTCTTGGGCAGTCCCTGGCCAATGAAAGCTGTGATAGAGTCCAGACCTAGAGTCTGAAGGTCTGGCTATGCGAGACTACTACACACATTCTACCAGCATGAAACCGAAGGTTTTGGAAATGACTGAAGTGCACTTAAGCAAGGCACCTAACCCCCAATCACTCCCCGAGCGCCACAACAAAATGGCTGCCAACTGCTCCGGGTGTGTGTGTCCACAGTTTGCAGTGTGTGTTCACTACTCACTACTCCTAATGTGTGTGCACTAACTTGGATGGGTTAAATGCAGAGCACAAATTCCAAGTATGGGTTACCATACTTGGCTTTCACATGTCCCTTTCACTTTCATTCATTCATTCATTCATTCATTAAATTGCTTGTTCATTCATTTATTTGTTTGTTCATTTATTCATTCATTTGTTCATCTTCCATTAGTTTGTACTTCCCTCCAATCCACATCCCAGCTTACATAAGAGGTTATTTACCAGGCAAGAATGTTACGATGGACACATCAGTGTTGGGTCTCTCATCAAAGTCGGACACCACCTGTGCAGAGCCCTGCCGGGTGTAGCAACGTACAGTGGACTTGTGTCTGATGTCTCCGCTGCGGTGTACCATTGCAGTGATGTGACCTTCACTCTCCTCTGCAGTCATAACAGCCTGTTTAAACTGCACCTTTGGCACTGAAAAAAAGAATATACAAATCCAGATGGTCTAATACAACAATTTACCTCTGAATCATAGACAAAAACTAGCAATAAGTGGGTCATTCATTCTCTGGGTGACAGACAAATACAGTATATGAAATATTACAGGACTTTTCCCACTGTGTCTATCATTGTGTTAAACCCGGCTTTTAACCCTGGGTAGAGGAATGTTTCACAGTTTACTCTGCTCCGGAGCAGGCTTAGCACTGCTTTTGCAGTGTTAACTTTGCATTGCGATGCTAAACATGCAACAATGCGGTTTTAGAATGCTACGGCTAGATGCTTAGCAACAGATGCCCAATCATATGCCTCATATTCACATGCGTTGGACAGTCATAGAAACACCACATGTAGCATAAACAATAGTCTTGGGGAAAAATGACAAATGGTGATGGAAAAAGCATAAACTGGAGTGAAGAAGAGACTGTTTTATTCTTAACTTTATAGTCCACTCAGGAAAACCTTGATAGTACAGTTGGCAATGTATAATAAGAGGATGCGTGATACTAGAACTTTTATGTAAACTGATTGCATGCTGTACACGTTCAATAAAATTGACACAGCAAATATGCAAATAAGGATGTTAACCCAGGGGTTAGGAATCTACAGTGTGAAACCTCAGCTTATGAATACACAGGAATAATTAAAGGATTAGTTCACTTTCAAATAAAATTTTCCTGATAATTTACTCACCCCCATGTCATCCAAGATGTCCATGTTTAACTTACGGAACGAACGCAGCGCCAGTTCCATTTTTTCCGTAAGTAGAACAGGGAAGGCGTAAGACATACAGCGTAAGGTTTTTGAAGAATACGAAAGAGCAGTTTTGGCAGAACCACTTGGAAGGCGATCATTGTTTATATAAAGTATATACATTTACATTTTTTTCGAAAATGACCGATCGTTTCGCTTATTCCTCGTCTGGTATCGTTTAAAGCCCTTTGAAGCTGCACTGAAACTGTAATTTTGACCTTCAACAGTGGAGTCCATTGAAGTCCACTATAAGGAGAATAATCCTGGAATGTTTTCATCAAAAACCTTAATTTCTTTTCGACTGAAGAAAGACATGGACATCTTGGATGACATGGGGGTGAGTAAATTATCAGGAAAATTTTATTTAAAAGTAAACTAATCCTTTAAGTATGAGCCGTGTAAAATGCGAAACAACATAATCCAGGATTCTGTTTAACCGGGGTTTAGAATGACCTAGGGTTAACTATTTCAAGCATGAAAAGTCCTTGTGTGTGTGTGTGTCTTGCTCACAATTTTGTTAGGAAATATCTTAAAAAATACTCACAGTCTGAAATGGAGTCGTTGATAAAGATGGTGACTTTCGCCGGCTCTCCCAGAATTCCATTGGAGGGCATCCGGAGAATAAGCTCAAATCTCTCTGTTCCTTCCAGAACGGGCTGACCTAGGTCATCCAGGATGGTGACTCGGACCATCTGCATGTTCACACCCGGTGCAAAGTCCACGTTTCTGCTGATTCCCACATAGTCTACCCCCGCTAGCGGATGAACACACAGAAATAAGTCTAAGGTCAGAAAGAGGTCAGACTGGATTTAATGGTAGAAGCACAGGATTCTCACTTTCGATTAATCCTCTCTCAGGGAGACTGCCGTTTCTACTTTTTTTTTTTGTTTTTGAAGGATCAATGTACTATCTAGAACTTACAGCTAAGTTTGGGTTGACTGAGCACAGAGGACTTGGATGAACAGACATTTTTTTTATTTCAGCTTTGCAAAGAGCTCATAGCTGTATCTTTGATGCCACACATCACTTGTTCAAGGACTAAGCCAAAAGAGTCAATAACACTCTCACATTTATGAAAGACCCTGAACTGTCCTGTTCAGCATTTTGCAGTTCCTAAGTTTGCTGGAATGACAGGAACTGGAGATACAAGACTTGAAAAGAATTAAAGATATATATAAAGATTTTTTTTTTTTTTAATCTGTAGCATTTAATTTTTTTCTAACATAAGTCAGGATTCCTCAACCAAAAAAGGCATAATTTAGTTTTACATTGAGTTTCACTGGCCATTAAATAAAATGAACTCTACCTCTAAGGGCCAGATTTACTAAAAAGGGCAAATTAGCGTGAGACCGCAATCCCATAAAAGTTCAGATGGGAGTGGAAAGTTCTGCGGGTGATTTACTGACAATGCACACGTTAAAGAACACGGATGCAGTCAGATTATTTCCATAATGACCAACGCAGTAAGTCTATCAAGAGCAGCGCAAATTTACAAACAAGCAGAGCCGATGATAATCAGGTGCGTGTGATCTACCAACAACACAGGTGAAATATGGCTTAAAGGGATAGTTCACCCAAAAATGAAAATTGTCACAATTTACTCACCCTCAAGTTGTTCCAAACCTGTATAAATTTCTTTGTTCTGCTGAACTCAAAGGAAGATATTTGGAAGAATGTTTGTACCCAAGCAGATCTCGCCCCCCATTGACTACCATAGTATTTTTTTCCTACTATGGTAGACAACTTGAGGGTGAGTAAATGATGACAAAGGGATAGTTCACCCAAAAATGAAAATTTTAAGACATTCTTTTATTTTGGGCTGTTAAATAATGGCACAAATACTAGTAAACAGACTAGTCGCAAACCTTAATAAATCATGTTGCATGATTCTCTCTGAAAGAGAGTATATAAATAATTGCGTCTGAAAGAGAAACTCCTACAAATGCATATGCAATAAGGTCAGATGCAAAAATACCTTTATCACAAATTTTTTACTGCATGTCTTATCCTGACAGTAAATCCTGATAGTAGTTTTTTAACAGCAAAAGAGGGTTTGCGTTAGCACAAGCTGTTACCAAATCTGGCACTAAGGCTTTTATATGTAATGATCTCTGTTATGATTGGCTAACTTTGCTGCATACTGTATGAATTGAGTAACAATGCTGGTTGAGGATGGGAAAAAAGGATGGACTACTGGGAAAATCCAATGGCATCTCTCACCTTCAGCAGAAATCGGGTCTGTTTTGCGGGATCTCACAGTGACTGTAGCTTTTTTAGAGAGATCCGTCCCTGTCCTCCACACATGGACTTCAACGTGGCCATCACTCTCATCGACGTGATACTCCTGATTGCCGAAGTAGAACACAGGAGCTGTGGGGCATAAACAGAAAATTTACATGGACAATGAATTTCCATGTGTTACATTCTTTAAATTTAAAAATCATTCAAAACCCAAAAAAGTTTATTTATTTTATTTAATGCTATTATTTTTCTTAATTTTATTTTGTTGCTATGTTTAGCTATTTATACATGTATACCACATTAGTATATATACTCCTGGCAAAGCAAAAATGGCAAAATATTTAGTGGTCTGTTAATGTTCTTAACTATTTTAAATTTTTTAATCAAATCACTGGTCAGGAAATCAGCAAGAATTGCACAAATACTGTAGATAAATTAACTTAGCACAGAACAGCCTTCCCCAACTTGCAGACAGCTTTTCACAGGAAGAAGAGTCAGTGTTGTTCCACTCAATGTTAATGGCTTCAAACAGTTCATGAGTAGCTGAAAAATGTCTCCTTTTCATTTGAGTTTAATGTAAGACCAAATGTTCACTACAAGGTTCAAACAGGGTTGCACGCCACTTCTTGGTTGTCTGCAGTTTGGAGAGGAGCATTGTCTTGTTGAAAAATAACATCTGAACATTCCTCTTTAGATAACAAATTTTCATTTGTGGGAAGCAAGCCATTCTGCAATATTCTCCTGTACTCCAAAGCATTAAATGACTTCTCACAGTGAAGTAGCTCACCAATACCAGCAGCTAAAAAGGCTGTGACTCTTCCTCCATGCTTCACTGTGGTAGAGATGCATTATTATTATATTTCTCACCAGATTTTCAAAGACATTTCATTCCATCTTTGATGTTTTTATAAGACAGCAATAGCTTTTTAAGTGGTGCATTTGCTTAATTTTTGCTAATTTTCTGACCAATAATTTCTGGTTAAGACCAGTGTTGGGCACATTACTTTAAAAAAGTAATGTTATAGTTACTAGTTACTTCTCACAAATAGTAACTGAGTTACATCATTATAAAAGTAACTAATTACCAGGGAAAGTAACTATTGCGTTACTTTTTTAAAAAATATTTAAAATGTCAAATAACTTTGATGCCCCCAATATTAAATATAAGTCTAAAAATAAATTATTCTTGATCCGACTCCTGACTCATGATCAGCTCTTGCTAACGACATGAAATTTCTCTGTACTGTACTACGTGTTGGTAGCCATTAAAGAAAACGTAGTTTCATATTTATGTTTAAATAGGCCTATGTTATGTTTTAAATTCATCTATTTGATTATGAAAAGTGAACAGCATGAGTAAGATAGAATGCATCATAAGATGTGGAATATATCTGGAGACATGGATTGGGTCAGACATGATTTTGACCACTTCATTAAGTTTTGTTTTGTAGAAAGCCTTTCTTTAAAGTGAATTCGTTTAGTAAAAATTGTATCTTAATTTTAATCAATGTTTCATCAACCAATTGCCTGGATTTAATAAATAAGAAGCAAATATAGCAGACAATATAATCATTACATGGAGGCGCTGGCACGATCACTTGCACGTGAACTGGAGCGCGTCTTATAGGCTAAATGAACCGAAAGTATAACGAAATAATTCAAAACGAAAAGAAATAGGCTGCTCTGATTACGTATTTCGAATGAAATGTGCATTATCTCTCTAGGCGTGTCCAGTATGCGGAGATGATGAGAGCCAGCAATGTCAACTTCATCTTTGCAGCCGACACTGATTTAGAAAACATTACTTTATTAATAAACAATTAAAATGTCTCCTTGTTGTTTTTGTCACATTCATAATCATTACTTTTGCCGGTTCTTTATGGCAAGCTTTATGCGTGCGTTTGAGTGCTATATAGCCTACACGTAAACGCTCATTATTATGGTTTATTCTCTCCAGTATTTAAGAAATTAAATTAATATAAATGTGATTAGTCACATATAAACAAACACGCAAACTGAATACATACATACTTTATTTACATTTATTGTTAAATGTACGTTTATTTATGTTTAATGCTATTATAATGATTTTTCTTTGTTTTTTCTTCATTGCTTTATTTAGTTATGATTTTGGACAGCTTTAATATTTTTCTTTTATATGAAGGATGGAAAAAATGTAAGCCTTGTAAACCCAATTAAATATAAGGTTCAAAAGTTTCACTGTTAATGTTCAGTTACACAAGTGCAATATCAAACCAATTTAAAAAGTATTTTAGAGCAGAACATAACTTTAAAGTTTTATTCATTACAGAAATTTTAATGAATTTTTCATGGCCTTTAAGATTTTTTTAATTTAAATATTTCCAGATATATATTCCATGACTGCAGGAACTCTGTTGATTGCAGTTATTGAAATTAAACTATATGAACCAACTCTCAAACTCAACCCACCTTCATTTTATTCCGTGGCATACAAGAACATTATTTGCATTTAATTGTAAAGTTTGAGAAAAACCCTTGAAATAATCATGTACTGAATAGTAAATCAACCTCCTACCAAGTAATAAAAGGTATATGATAGCAAAAACCATCTAAAACCATCATCTCAACACCACTGTTCAGAACAGTGGATGAACAGTGGATGCCGGTCCCCATGACAACAAACTGACACCTTGCATTGAGGTTTCTGTTTTTCTCACCCGCGGTGTCTAAGAGCCGAGGTCCCTAGGAGAGGATTCAACAGCTGTCATCTCGCATTATCTACAGGAAGCCACAACAGCCACAAAGAAATGCCTGTAACCTGCCTATAACCTCTCTGTTCCGAACACACTCCAAACAAGATCAGGTCACAAATTACAGGGTTTAGAATGAATTCATGGTATACAAGGTATAAATACCCTGAACTAAGTTTTTGTAGATGTTGTTGTATATCTGCAAGAATTAACAGACCAAAACACCTTTATTTTCTAGCCGGGGCCTAGTGGTTAGCGCAGATGCCTCTGACATACACACCACCATAGATTTAATACATAAATTCCTCAATAGCATCTCCATCCACCATATTGGAACACTTGAGAGCAAGTTGACTGTGTGTCCACAGTTATACACATGTATGGATATCTATATCTGCAATAGACTTCAGCAAATTATTTTCATAGGATTTAGGTTATCATTAATGTTAGATAATTCTGTGTACGCTAAAAAAGTATATATTGAGTTAATACATAAAACACAAACCAACACATTCTCATCTGTGAAACGTTATCCCATTTCTCCGGGAATTTACATCTCGGCGGTTTTACAACCAGAGTCTGGGCAATGTACAAGTAACTTGAGTTACGTAATCAGATTCCTTTTTCAAGTAACTAGTAAAGTATCACATTACTTTTTCAATTTACAACAAAATATCTAAGTTACTTTTTCAAATAAGTAAAGCAAGTTACTTTTTCACATTTATTGACTGACAGCTCTCCTGTCCTTATGTTGAGAGAAATAAAGTGCAGAGGTGTTGTGTGCGCTGTGTGAACATGATGGTTATTGTAGTTCTAGACTAAAAGTGAACATGCATTTACTCATCTCACTTGCACGAAAACATTCAGTATTCCTCAAAATGAATAAAAACAGTGAAATGCAATCTCAGAATTTCACGCAAACCTGTAATAAATATATTAAATTACACAAATATACTTTATGAATTTAATCTCACTTTATTAACCAATGTCTTTGCTGCTGACCTTTAATGATCTAATTCAACCATACTAATAAGCAAAAATTACATTAGATTAGATTTAGAAATAAGAGTGTTGAACTTCCTTCTCCTTTATCCTATTCTTCTTTAATTCAGAATGGCAGCACAGCTGAAAGGATTGTTTGAGCTGCGCCCCCTATACTGTACAGGTGTAAATATGCAATTCCTTCAGCCTGAGGCTTATTCATTTCCAAGATGGAGGATGTGACGACGTGTCTGGAGCGATCGAATGTGGCATCTACATTTACATATCTATGCGCACCACAGCTACTCTTGTGCAGCTGTGACTCAGTGTTGTTATTGTTAACTAAAATGATAAAAAAAAAAAAAAAAATCATTTCATAATTGAAATAAAGCTGAAATAAAATAAAATATAAATAATATATAAAAAACAAACTTATTTTATTTCAGTTAGTTACCAAGGCATCATTTCTAATTTTCATTTAAGTATAGAAGTACTAAAATAAAAGTTAAATAGAAATATTAAAAAGAACTAATAAAAATGACAAAAGCACAAAACAAGATTACTAAAACAATTAAAATTAAAACTAAAAATATAAAAATAAATGCGGTGACACTTTACAATGAAGTCCCATTTGTTAACCTTAGTTAACTACATAATTTAACATGAACTAACAATAAAAACATATTTAAACAATTTATTAATCTTAGTTAATGTTAATGATGTCAGTGCTTAATTTAATGATGTCACAATAACAATAAGATTATTTTAATGTTTATATATTGTACATTTTCTTTTTGCCTATGCAAAAGACAGTAATGTGAGTATTTGCAAATGTGTTTCTATTCAGTTGGTTGCTGTGGGTTGTTGCTATGTGATTTCTCCCTTTTTAAAAATAATTTTATTGTTTGCATTCACAAAGGTTGTAATAAAAAGAATAAAAAGAAGGAATAGCATTCATGGTTGAGATATTTTAAAATGATTCAATTCTTGAAAATGAGGGGAAGCATTAAAAAAGAATTAGTGTGTTAAAATATTCAGAGCCGCAAGAGACGAAGGGTGAAGCTGAAGGTTAAAGCCCCTCAGGGTAAAATCTCACGCTGCATTATATTTTGATACACAGGCAGAAGCTTCAAGCAAACCCATTTCAGGACTTATCACAGCATATTATAAGAACTGTGCTGAATCATCAGAGTGTTATTATACTCAGTAGGGCTAATGAGGAATGATCTATGTACAAAGCAGATGAGTGACGACATTTGTGCCACAGAGAGAAACCTGCACAAGATTCAATTTTAAGAAGATACAATTAGGCAAAACTGGTAATTATCAAATCCGTATGCATGTAGGCACATGGGGATAATCCATATGCAGGTGTCCAAACAAACAGTTTGGATTAGACGGACACATTTTCATCTGCACTGTAAGATGCATATTCCAATTATGAAAAATAGCTTGTGTTCTTTCAAAACCTTCATTGTATTTGGCAAATATTGGTGGCTGTCTACCCCGAGATGTCCTCTTCCAATCAAAACCTCAGCACGTCATGTCTATTTCCGGAAGCCTGCTCTCAGGCACGAGTCTGTCAGCGCTTTTTAACGCTTCAGGTGATGGATAAAAAAGTCTGTGTGTTCTCCGATTGTGGAAATTCATGTTTGAACTCGCTAGCGTGTCTGTCGGTAGCATAGAGTGCAGATGGGTTTATGCAGTTTTGACAGCTTTGTGAAACATCTTTGAGAAAACTAAGTATGAAATGGAGGTGGGAAACATTGAGATTTATGCAGTATTTAGTTGTATCTGTCAAAAGCTGAAGCTATTTTTAAACTTCAAGGGAGAAATAAGATTAGAAATTACTATTAACATGGAACTGATTATGAAAAGAGACATCAAAAGGGTGTTTTTGACATGTAGAATCTTCTTTATGACATTCTTGCATATTAGCCATAGCTGAACTGGTTTGTTGTGAAACGATACTAAATCACAGGTAAACCATGGACTGTTCCTCATTACTGTGGTGAAATCAATGGAAACTTATTTCTATAATGCAAAATATAATGTTTGTTGTGAAAAGGCTAAAGGCTTTTTAAGGAAAAATAACTACTATGGTGATGAGAGAAAAAACACTCAATCGAATTCAAAAAGGACTATTTTACCACAATAATCATAAAAATACAAAACACGCAATGTTGTGTATTTTGGTATCAATTTACTATAAGGTTCATTAGTTAACTACATTAGTTAACATGAACTAAGAATGAACTGCACTTATACAGCATTTATTAATCTTAGTAATTGTTGAAATTAACATTAACAAATACATTATTAAAATCTTGTTAACATAAGTTAATGCACTGTGAACTAACATGAACAAACAATGAACAACTGTATTTTCATTAAACTAACGTTAATGAAGATTCGTAAATGCAGTAACAAATGTATTGCTCATGGTTAGTTCATGTTAGTTAATACATTAACTAATGTTTAATTAATGAACCTTATTGTAAAGTGTTAGCTGTATTTTTTATTTTAAGTATTAAATTGATTCTCTCACTACCTAACAAAACACATGAATTAGAAATATTTCAGTTTTTGCATGAACACTGACATTGTTTTTAGCTAGAGAAATACTGCTCTGATTAAATAATTTATCAAAAATGTATATATAAACATACAAGTGTAAAAGTTTATGGTTGTTAAGATTTTTTCAAAGGTTTTGTAACAAGTTACCCATGCATTTTTCCCCCATAAAAATACAGTAAAAACAGTAATAGTGAAATATTATCACAATTTAAAATAAAAAATTTTATTATAGTAATTCATTTTAGAAACATTTCTTATTTTTTATTCATGTTGAAAACAGCTGTGCTGCTTAGTAATTTTATGAAACTTTACATTTTTTAGGATGAATAGAAAGTTCAGAAGAACAGCATTTAGTTGAAATAGAAATATTTTGTAACAATGTAAAAATCTTTACTGCCATATTGATCAATTTAATGTGTCCTTGATGAAAAGTATTCATTTCTTTAAAAGAAAAACTGTACTGACCCCAACCGGTAGTGTAAATATACAAAACCGACAGACCCAAACCGAAAACCCAACCGACAGATAGAGAGATAGGAAGGAAGGTCATAAGGAAGGAAGTTCATAAGGAAGTTCATAAGGAAAGAAGGAAGATCGTAAGGAAGATCATAAAGAAGTTCATAAGGAAGTTCGGAAGTAAGGAAGGAAGTTCGTAAGGAAGTTTGTAAGTAAGGAAGGAAGTTCAGAAGGAGGTTTGTAAGTAAGGAAGGAAGTACGGAAGTTTGTAAGGAAGGAAGTATGGACGTTCGTAAGGAAGGACGTTCGGAAGTTCGTAAGGAAAGAAGTTCGTAAGGAAGGAAGTTTGTAAGATCAAAAGAAAGAAAGGCAGACAGATACTGTATTTAAAAGTAATATTTATTTTCTCTTGAACTGTAAAAAAATATAAACTATAATACAACCATGGTAAATTTTCAAAACCATTAAAAAGAATAAATTAACCAACATAAACTACTATAACACATAACAGCATGAGAACACTGGTCCACTATCCACATCTGAGCATTAAAGTAAGTATTGATTTAGTCTGGAGGTACACAGGTGGTTTACTAATGCAGAGGCAGTCTTTATGCCCCGAGGCTTCAACAGCACTGATTTAGTACTGACAGATTTATGTGAGCAATAATACCTGTGTGTACATTCCACACAATAAATGACAGAACAGGAAACAGCACAAAGCATTTCTTCAGACAGCTGGCTCTCTGATACTGCTGATACTGCTGACTGAGAACACCATTTTAGCTCAGTATGCGGCAGTTCTTGATGATCTACATGGTTTGGGGTGCATCTTCATGCTGCGTACCGTTTTCTACGTCTGTGAAAGCTAATGCACGAGGGGGTGATTTAGTGTATGTAATGTGAATATAATGCTCATTGACAGTCACAGTGCATGCTGTGTTGTGTGCTAATATTTGAGTTTCTCTAGACATAAACATTTGTTGTTATCCGACAATGAACATCTGTCAGACAGACGCACATGCTGTCAGGCATTAATTTCAAACTACAGACAGGTGTCTCTGTAGATGTACTTCCTTCAAACCGACGTGTACACCACATTTGCTCATATTCTCATCATGTCAAGCACTAATCTCTGGTTCTTGAATGGTCTCAGCCTTAGGCGGCACACGTACAGATCTCTCACAGTACATTCATTGATCGTCTGATGCATGTTGCACACAAAACTATTGAGCAGCACGACTGTTTTCAACACTGATAAATGTTTCTTGAGCAGCAAATCAGCATATTAGAATGATTTCTGAAGGATCATGTGACACTGAAGACTGGAGTAGTGATGCTGAAAATTCACAGGGAATGCATTATATTTTAAAATATATGAAATCGAAATCAGTTATTTTAAATCTGCTTAATATCATTAATGTTGAAAACATTTGTGCTGCTTATTTTTTTTTTTTCAGGATTCTTTGATGAATAGAAAGTTTAATAGAAAGTTAATGAATTCTCGCTGAATAAAAGTATTAATTTCTTTTAGAAATCACATAGAATGGAAATTCTACACAAGTATATTTTTGTAGTAAAATCTATTTCAGTAACCTCATTTTACATATACTGTAAATCAAGTGGTCTCTTTCTGTTTAAGTACCCAGAATATCCTGCAGTCTGGCTGTTTGACTGTTTCCACTAGATGCTGTATTCTTTATCTCTGCAGCAGAACATGTCTTCAGTTTTAATCTGCAGTGTGCTCAGTCGCTGCCGGCCAAACAACACTGAGCTCAGCATCTGGACCTTGTTTGTTTTGATGCTGTTCATTAGCTCTCAGAGAGAGACAGCAGTATGAAGAAGAACTTCCTAACTCAGTCCACCCGACTCAATGACTTACTGAAAAAGCAACACTATTTTAAAAAACAGCTAAACTACTGTTATGCAACTAAAAAAATTCTAGTTTATTCACAAGATTTAGTTATTTCCTAACACTGTTTATCTCACACAGAGGCAGGTTCAAACTAGGTTTCGTTTAGCAGACATACACACAATTGAGAGAGAGTAATTGAGTTTTGGACTGATTTTTCAGCTGCAGTTTTGACCTTCTTTCCTTGCTTGTTGAGATGTTCTCTCCAGCATTTGGAGATAAAATCATTCCTGCATTGCCTGAGGGAGTCAACCTTTGTCTGTTTACTTGCAAACTCCTACCTCACAAACACACACACACACACACATATTCAGTCTATTTCCTCATGGTGTCTGGTCATTTGGGGGAAGGTGTACTGCTTTACTCTGCTGGAGTGATGTTTATCTCTCTATCTGTAGTTATCCACTCCACATAAATCTAAATGACACAGTGAATAGCCTAAATTTCCCAGACTCTCTTCATTCTGTTCTGAAACCTTGATAAACAGAAAAATAAAAACAGAAATGATACACAACCTACTTGAGCAGCCCAACTAGGGCCACCAGATCAATAATTCATGCGTAGGTATGTGCGAATGTGTGTTCACAAGAGAAATAGAACTGAGGAGAACAAGATGAGACCAATTTAGTATGTAATATTTCATACAGAATTTCATTATTACTATTCACAGTCAGCATTTAAAGTAGAAAGAATGTAGAAAAACAACCCTCTTCAAACACACACACACACACACACAAAGACGTCCGCTGTGGCATGTGTCCCACGCACAAAGTTAAAAGAAAAAAATGAATGAATTTAAAATGACCACGATGCTAAGCCAATGAAGCTATGGTCTAAAATGAATATAAAATACAAATCATGTACACATACACTGCCGTTATAAAGTTTGCGATCTGTAAGATTATTTTCATGTTTTTGAAAGAAATCTCCTATGTTCACCAAGACATTTATTTGATCAAAAAGACAATAAAAACATTAATATTGTGAAATATTATTATAATGTAAAAGAACTGTTGTCTATTTTAACATGTTAAAATGTAATGTATTCCTGTGATGAATTTTCAGCATCATTACTCAGTCTTCAATGTCAAATGATCCATCAGAAATCATTCTTATACGCTGATTTGCTGCTCAAGAAACATTCCTTATTATTATCAATGTTAAAAACAGTTGAGCTGCTTAATATTTTTTTGTGGAAACCATGATACATTTTTTAAAGATTATTTGATGAATTTAAAGTTCAAAAGAACAGCATTTATTTAAAATATAAATCTTTTGTAACATTATAAATGTCTTTACTGTCACTTTTGATCAATTTAATGCATCCTTGTGGAACAAAATAATAAATATTATGTGTATACTAGGTAAAATAGTCATTTAATAGTCATTGAACTATTTTGATTGATACTTTTCATTACAGAATGAAAATAGAGTATATAAATTTGTTGACTTTGTTGTTTTTGGACAATTTGAGTTTATTGCAATCCAAAGAAGCATACATGTGACACTGCTTTAGAATTTGGCCACAATTAGGTACTTTAGAGGGCAGAATAATGTTGCTTCCTACCTTTTGATGCTGTAATATGCTTATGATGCCTTAAAATGTTGTATACAGTAAGTTGCTCACTTGGTTCTGAGCTCTCATCTTGAGAGAAATCAAGATATAAACAGGCATATGTTGTACACAAAATTGTATCTTTCACATTCACAGCTCATGTTCTGGATTAAGTAAAGACAATTTATTATAGTTACACTTATCTTATAATAAATGTTTAAAGCCTTTAGGAGCCTTGCAACCTCTATGTTAAGCATAAATAATCACAATAGGCTGAAACTATACACTCATTTGCAGCTCTACCCCTGAATTTAAGGAGTGTTTTGTTATTGTATGCTGCCGATTGATGTTTTGGTGGTTTTAGCCCAGATTTACTGATAACAGCCTCAGATAAAGGCAGATACAATCTAATACCCTTAGGATATTGTACCACAGACAAGAGGATTGCCCCAGAAAAAACTTCAGTAGCCTGAGGTGTACTGTTTGTGTGTGAGAAAGGGAGGATTTAAAAGGAAGATAAAGAGTCAGAAAGACGTGCCAAAACAAAGCGGCATGAACATCCTCTAATTACACAGTCCCTTTCTTAACACACACACACACACACACACAATTTACGCTTTAATAAACACTATTTGTCAGATATACCGAAAGCAGCACGCTCAGTTGAACTTAACTTGATGAAAGCTTTCACCTTTGTGTCACATGGGAATTACCACTAATCCACGTTCAGCGTCAAGCAGCACAGGGATTCAGACACACAGAGGTATATACACATATGTTAATGTATAGTTTCCTAGTCATAGTGAGCCAAAGGATGAACTCTATCCCTTCCAGCTCTCTCCTGAGTGCAATTTCACGCTTTCTGTCTGAGGTGGGCTAAGCCAGCGGCTCCTATTTTCCTCAGCAAACTTTTGAGAGGTGCCATAATAACAGCAAAACAGAGATAAAAGAACAAAAATCCGTTCGCTTTCCACCAAAAAATAATTAATTCTCTTGCTTTGAGGAAAGAAGGCTTTAGAATAACTCAACTTTATCTGTGATTTCAGGCCTCATAACGCTGGAGAGAAAGAGACTCTTGTGCAAACTTCAACGTTGCCCATTTACATGTGCATTGTGTCTATTCTGGGTTTATCCGCTGGCTGCTGTATGCGCATGAGACATGAAAATTCTGATGCTATACGAGGCTTTGGAGAAAGATAAATCGCTCCTTAAATATCACTGCGTGTTGAACTAACAAATACATATCTGTCTGAGCATGATATGGACAGTGAATAGCTCTAATTTGTATGGTTCACAGACTGAATTGTAAGTCTGCATCATCATTTTTATTTTTTATTAAAAGAAAATATTCTACATTTATTTTTTGTTACTTTTTGCACTTTTTATTGATACAAAAAGAAGAAAGATATTATGAGGGAAAAAATGGAACAGGAAATGACACGAGCCAGACTCAAACTCAAATTTCCCACATGAGCACCACAGCCCTGAGAGCATGTGTGCTGACCACTAAGCCACAGCTCTGACGTATTCAGCCCTTTTATGGCTCAGATGAGACTTTGTAACTTTCTTTGTACAGGTCACGTGTATATATAATCAAACTGTCAATATTAGAATCATTATTTCCTGGAGAGAAAATTTCCTGTTCCTTTACTTTAAATCATACAAAAGCAAACAAGTACTTACCGTCGTCCTGGTCCGGCAGTATGCGGATATGCGCAGTGGGGTATTCTGGTCCCAGACGGCCTCCCACAGGCATACTGAGGGTCACGTTGAAGCTCTCCTCACCCTCATACAGCGAGTCATCAATGATCACCACACGACAGTGCTTTTCTGTCTCATCCTTATCAAAGCGCAGAATGCTGGCCTGCTCCTCTGGACGAGAGATGTAGTCAGAGTAGGACAGAACAGAAGTGGGGACGGTTCCTGTGGCAGAGCCTACAGCAGACACAGAAAGGACACATGCAGGGAATTCATTCAAATGCACATAAAGTGTTTGCAGATGCTAGAATGTAGAACACACATCTAAAGAAATGTTGCAAGTAAGAATCTTTAAAGGGGTAGTTTACCCAAAAATGACAATAAAAATGTTCAAAAATGATTCTTTACTCATCCTCGTTTTGAACCCTTTTTTTTTTTTTTTTTATAAATGGGACACAAAAGTAGAAGCACACAAAAATGAATGTTGTTTTGGAATGAATGACACTGACAAAACCATTTCAACAGATAAGAAAAGTCTAGAGACAAGCTTCTAAGGACAGGAAGCTTCCTGAAAATTGTACTGTATAATAACTAATATTTAGTCTGTTTCTCGCAAAAAGCAACTGCATAAATTCAGAAGGCTCTCCATCCATCCATCCGTCCATCCATCTATCCGTCCATCCATCCATCTATCCATCTATCCGTCCATCCATCCATCCATCCATCCATCCATCCATCCGTCCATCCATCCATCCGTCCATCCGTCCATCTATCTGTCCGTCCATCCATCCGTCCATCCGTCCACCCATCCATCCATCCATCCAAGGTTCTTTGAAAAATATTTACTTTTGTGTTCCACTGACAAAATAGGACAAAATCTTCATTTTTGGTTGAACTATATCACTTCAACAAATTTTGAAAACAAGAATATTGTTCAGGTGAAGTGTTATGAATAATAAATTATTTACAGTACTTGTACCTCCTGAGATTTTAAATAATATTAAGCATTCAATAAATGTAATGAATTTCTCAACATCAAGTTTTTGGCATAAAAAATTTAAATGAAATAGACTGTAAAATTAAATATATAATATTTTATATTAATTTATATAAGACCTTGTAGAGGCTATTTTGATCATTTAATTTATAATTAAAATGTTATAATTTTTTATTTAATTTAGCATTGAATTTCTATTGCAGTTTCACAAACTCCCTGCAGTTCCGCCACTAACAAAAAGCATTACATGAAAATAAATAACTTGTAAAATGAGTATTTGTACATAAAATTTGTACATCTTTATTTCACACAATTAAGCTCCAGTTTAGTTTTTGTGCAAAAAAATTGTTAGTAGAAGTTAATACTTTTGGCCATCATAATCTACCATTCTATTAAATATAAAGACTGTCTGTAAAAAAAAAAGAAGAGAGAAGCATATATAATGTTGTATATGCTGTGTATTGCACCTTGCTGGGTGTGACAGACCACCATCAGTTCCTCACTGACATCTCCACTTCTGTGCACTGGGATCAGTAGTTCTCCGATATCTTCTTCCACGGCAAAGCTGGCCTGAGGAAAGAACACCGTGGACTCTGTCAAAAGGAAAAGAAGATATGACTCAGTTATTAGGACTGCTGTTGTTATATCAGTCACAGAGGGATTTAGCAGCTCCCTGTCAGAAAGACTATTACTGCAGGGCTTTAAAACACCACAGGCGGTGGATTGATTCTTCAATATATAATTATTTCAAATCACACGGCTCTATACTGGGCGTGTAATGCACATTTATCTTGCACAAAAGGCAAAAACACATTTTGTATGAGAAAATAGATTTTATATATTGAGCGCTTCATATTAGGTTTTTAGTGGCCTTTGGACTATGCGGCATCGATATCTGTACGTACTGGCTGTGTATTGCGCTGTGTTGCAGTGTAAACCGTTGACTGAGTGGGAGCTTGTTCAGGCATTGCTATTTTCAAATACCGTAGGTCAGGATTGAGTCAACATCTAAACAGATTTTTTACAGCACACTGAACTGATGGAGAAAAGAAAAAAAGAAGAAAAAAAAAACTCTAGCCAGAGATGGAAAATCTATAGAATAGACAGAACTAGTGAAAGCCTGGTGGTGTTTTTGAAACAGAGGCACACAGGGACCAATGAGAAAAAAAAAGATCCCTCTTTGCATGGCCTCTCCTGCCCCGGATCCTTCTATACAATTATACATGATCCTTTGCAAACATGTCCAATCATCCAGTCTGCAAGTGGTCATTTGGCACAGAAGGAGAGTGGAGGTAAAAAATAGAGCAACTAGCTGTTCAAGTAATCGGTAAACAGTGATATCTTTGAAATATAAAAAGTACTTTCAATAAATAGGCCTACAGTACAATTTGTTGTCCCAGGATATTTTAAAAATATTATATTCACAAATGTTGTGTGTTAAAATGAACTCAGTTGGCTAGTTTTAAACATAACATTTTTTACATAAATTATAGTGTTGATGTTCACCCCTGTTACTCAAGTTATTATTAAAAAAAATCAAATAGGTTTCTTTAATTTATAGGAAATATGAGCTAACTATATTTGGTCTAAAACTAGCTAGCCCCTACTGAATTACAACTTAATTTAGGCTAAATTTGCAACCCTGTTACTTGCTACTCTGTTACAAATTCTGACATATTTTTTCAAATATATATTTTTAAATTTTGTATCTTTACTTTTCATGATTATTTATGTATACTGCTAGAATACAGTATTAAATTATTTATTGAATTTAATCTGTATTTATACATGTTAGCATGATAACAGGGTTGCAAAAGATTCAAACCTCATAGAAAATGAATAGAAAATAAAACTGCTCATATAATTTTACAGTAGTTTGATCCTATGTTTGACAGGTCTTTCATAAAATGTCAATCTTCTATTCTACCCATTTGTTTAAAATGAAAAAAAAAAAAAGAGAGAAAGACAGCAATTACTATATTTAGTAACAGTTTATCCACCCCAGATTTTTTTTTTTCAGTCACATGACATTTGCAAGAGACTGTGAATTTCACAACAAAATATCCTCTGCAAAACCAAAACATTGTTCACTGTTCAGTCTCTGAGTTTTGTGTAGACTGAGTAACTGCTCTGCTGATAAAAGAATGAATCTTACAGCCCTCAAGACTCAAACACTGGCTCTGAGAAAAGAATAACAATGAGGCGAATGTATGTAGCCTCTCAGGTATAAGACTTATTGAGAGAGACTGTGTCTTACCCTCACAAATGAAACCCTCATGCATCAGAGGCCAAAATAATGACCCTGTTTTGTAAGGAACAAAAACAAGACCGATTAGAAAGTAAAATCCTGTGCATTTATATTCAGCTCTTGGTTGAGTTCTCTGCAGATAGGCGGTCAAATAACTTTTGATTGACAGAATAGCATGGTATAGATGGGATTTATTTGAATTATATACATGTCAATCATAACAGATTATTTATAAAAAGAATTGCAGTACTTTTCTATATTCACTTCCAATTAACTCACAAACATATACTGCATTAGGTAAACATACATACAGGATAATTACACTGGGGAAAAAGCCTCTTAAACCTCAATTTTTTTTAAATGTGTTGTTTTCCAATAATAAATGCCGTTAAACAAGATAAATCTACTTGAGAAGCAAAATTGCATAATTTTTTTTTTCAGAAAATGTCCCTCCTTTCTTCCTTACGAACTTCCTTACGAACCTCCTTACGAACCTCCTTCCTTCCTTACAAACTTCCTTACGAACTTCCTTACGAACCTCCTTACGAACCTCCTTACGAACCTCCTTCCTTCCTTACAAACTTCCTTACGAACTTCCTTACGAACCTCCTTACGAACCTCCTTCCTTACGAACTTCCTTCCTTCCTTACGAACTTCCTTCCTACCTTACGAACTTCCTTCCTACCTTACGAACTTCCTTCCTTATGACTTTTCTTCCTTCCTTACGAACTTCTTACCTTATGAACTTTCTTCCTTCCTTACGAACTTCCTTAAGTAGTTCCTTCCTTCCTTACGAACTTCCTTACGTACTTCCTTCCTTACGTACTTCCTTCCTTACTTACGAACTTCCTACCTTACGTACTTCCTTCCTTCCTTCCTTCCTTCCTTCCTTCCTTCCTTCCTTACGTACTTCCTTCCTTACGTACTTCCTTCCTTACGTACTTCCTTCCTTACGTACTTCCTTCCTTACGTACTTCCTTCCTTACGTACTTCCTTCCTTCCTTACGTACTTCCTTCCTTCCTTACGTACTTCCTTCCTTCCTTACGAACTTCCTTCCTTCCTTACGAACTTCCTTCCTTCCTTACGAACTTCCTACCTTACATACTTCCTTCCTTCCTTCCTTACGTACTTCCTTCCTTCCTTACGAACTTCCTTAAGTACTTCCTTCCTTACAAACTTCAGTACAAAAAAAAACTAATCTCTTATGGAGTAAGAAATATAAACTTAATTCAAGATATATTATTTAAAATAAATGTCCTACACAGTTTTGCTTTAAGAAAATGTATCTCGTTTTAATGATGTATAGTTTTAATACTGATTACTGTAGATTGTTTGACCTTTTCAAGTCACATAATCTTCAAAATGAAGTGTTTCAGTGTGTTCCAGCAGAAAAAGGTAAAGCCATTTAAACTTTCATTAAAACCTAAGACATTAAAAACAGAAAGCAAAGTTCAAGTAAGCATCTTTAAAATGCTTTTCTAGCCTCTCCTCTTCCTTAATTGCTCTTTACGCTAATGAGCAGTGAAAGGTTCTGGCTGTAAAGCAGGAAGCTTGTCACATCACAGCCATTCCAGTCATAGATGTGACTCCAGATGCAGGCTTTTGTCTGAGCCCGCGGGTCGGTGTAAGCCATCATGTGTGAACGACTCTGTGGCAACTGGGTCAGACAGGTCTCCGAAGGCCCTTGTCTGAAGAAAACCACCTCCCACTTGCATTCAAATATTAATGCCTGACCTCACACTGCCACACACGCATAAAAGCTAAAAGGATAATTAACCTGAAAGGAAAAAAACTGCACGTGGAGCAACAGGACCACAGCATGCCGACCGCCCCATCCTCCCCTCCCTCTTGCCATTAGAAAGAGCAGCCAGACTCCGTCACGTTAAGCCTCCCATGGGGCACCAGCCTCAGCAAACAAACCCCACCGTAAGACTGATAATTAGCTCACTGGGGAAGCAGCAGAGTTTTCTTTCTTTTTTTCTAAGGAGAAATAACTTCTGTAAAGATAGCAAGGCTTAAGTAACATTCAGATGGAAACTATCGCAACGTTTGGGATTATAGATGAAAATTTTAATTATCCAGGGACCCTGAGGAGGCGATAAAACTGACAGAATAAAATAACGTAAGCCTCCGGTTATTTGCACTCCACATCTAAATACGCCCATAATTGTGAGAATATGAGATGATGTCGTGATGATGAACAGGCAAATAATTCCGCCATGGCTCTCAGACAGTGTGAGACGAACGTGGTTTGATCAACAGACTGACAAAGCCATATAACAAGAGCTGCTTGGAAATATATATAAAAAAAAACTTGTGTGAAAAGTGTTTCTGATGACAGGTTTATCTACGGCTGTCTCATTATGCCTTTCTGTTGTTATTATGCTGCCTCTCTGTTTAGGTCCTCGTAGACACAAGTGCAGCGCCTCCTCTGAAAGACCCCTCGAAAACTGTGCAACTAACTTTCAAATGCGAATGGTTTAATTACAGAGGGAGCCAGTGCAGACCTGTCAAACCTTTCTCAAACACCCGTTGTCAATTTACATTTATCGACGAGACGCTTTCAAAACAAGAAGTAGAGCTGTGCGGTGAATTCGAGATGAAAAGAAGGGCCGCCAATATGCGGGGGTGGGCGGTGCGCTGAAAGCTTGCAGGTAGGAAGAGATATCAAATGCTATAATAATTGAGGTCCACTGAAAGAGAAAAAAAGCATCTGCAATATGGAGATAAGGCCTGTGTCTTTATCTGCAACATTGAAAATGAAAAAAATAAAATAGCCTGGGATGTTTTTAGCAGCTTTGTTGTGTTTTTTCTTGTACATCCAACCTCCCTCTGACTCACTTACATCTTCACTAGATATAATGGGGGTTCGGTATATTGAGCAGCTGAAGCGGAGATGTTTGGATATTTTTGAAAAATTAAATGTGTCTAAAAAAAGGACTAATCTCATATAATCATTACATAAGTTTGTGTCTGAAAAGATAAAATGTATTACACACTAATGTTCAAGAGTTTGGGGTCAGTAAGTTTTTTTTTTTTTTTTTGAAAGTCTTTTATGCTCACAAAGGCTGCATTTATTTGGTCAAGCATACAGTAAAATAGTAGCATTCTGAAATATTATTACAATTTAAAATAAATGTTTTCTATTGTAAAATGAAATTGATTTCTGTGATGGCAAAGCTGAATTTTCAGCATCATTACTCCAGTCTTCAGTGTCACATGATCCTTCAAAAATCATTCTAATATGCTACTTTGGTGCTCAACAAACTCGATGAATAGAAAGTTCAAAAATAGCGTTTGTTTGAAACAGAAATCTTTTGTAATATTATAAATGTCTTATTAATTTCTTTCAGAAATTTTTTTTTTTTTAAATTACAGACCCCAAACAACAGTAGTATAATTCAGATAATACAAGTAAGTACTGGTAAGCTGGGATAAAATACTTATCCCAGCTTAATATGCAAAGACAACCATATGTAAGCCATTTTCAAGTTTACACCTGACTTACCCCAAAAAAAAAAGTGTAAACACTGCAGCACTTTTAAAATATTGCTGTTTTGTTTGAGCAGCCGGACAACAGTAGCATACTGACACAACCAATGATGTGAGTTTATAATAGATATTTATTTACAATATTATCAAATAAATAAAGCCTTTGTGAGTATAAAAAAAACTTCTTTAAAAACTTACAGACATCAAACTTTTGAATGGTGGTTGTATATCACCTTTAGCTAATGCACATGGGCTTTTCATCGCATTTGAATGCTTATTAGCCTTTTAACTCCAATTAAAAATAGACCCAACAAAAGGTTGGAGCCAGAACATAAAAACACAGTTTCTGCTCAGAATGAACCAAAATGAAAAACATTTTGTTCCTAATCCCTGATTTTACCATTCCATTTAGTGATGCTCAGTGGTGCGGAAAATACTCTTCAGCTGTGATATTTATAAATTTAAAATATACAGTTTATAATTCTGGTAGGTTTGAAATTTTAAAGAAGCCTTTTACAAAGTCTTGATTTTGTTTTTAGGGCAGACTAGAATATGCTTTCATGATTGATTGTTCAAAAAACCCTCATATTTTAACATATTTTAACATATTTTACATTATTACAGCTCCCCTCTCCCCAGCCTGACTCAAACGCGCTGTTTAATTCCTGTTCCAATGAAGCCCCTCAAAATACAAAATGTGCTGTGATTGGTTAGCTGGCCTGGTGTGTTTGATTGGCACCACATAGCACGTGTTCGGGGAATGTCACGCCCCTTACTATAACGGCGAGCTCTCAGATGTAAATATTAAGGATGCCATCAATTTCAAACCAATTCAAACTTGATTCAGATTTAAGAATGTTAACAAACAAAAGAATCATGCACAACGGATTTCACAGGACATTTCAGAGTGGTATGTTTTTTTGTTGTTGTTTTTTCTAATTTTCTTATATATCCACAAACATCACAATGTAGGAACTGCTCTGTATTTCAGGAGAAGCTTTTGTGCGTAGCCTACATTGTATTCTCTTAGGTTCTGGAAGCATTTTTTGTGCATTCCGTGGCTGAGGATTATTTAATTATTTAATTAGTAACATTGTGACTTCACAAAACCCGGAAAAAATGTGTTGTAGTCCAAACAAATCGTTTGTTGTAGTTCTTGTAAAGTGGATTCTGTTAAATAAAATATCTCCCTTTGGAATGGACTTTGAGCTTTTTATGCTCAAACAGCAACAAGTTAAAAAGTTAAAAAGCATAATAAGACCCCTTTAAAAATTTCTTCATTGTTACATGTTTATCAGAATATGTTTGGTCATCTTCTGTTGGACTTACCATCACCCGGATCCACAATCTCAACTGTGGCTGTTGCTGGTGACTCCAAAACACTCATCACCGGCTCAGTCAGGACAATCTGGAACGTCTCGGACTGCTCGTATTTCCCATCAGAGAGAACCCTCACTCTCCATGTGGCTGTAGTCTGGCCGGGGTTAAACTGTACCTGCTTTTGAGATTTTCCCAGGAAATCCTTCTCCTTCTCTGCACTGCCATCCAGAGTACCAATCCCTTAAAACAGCACAAATACAACAATTTTGACAAACTTTTCCTGACTTCATATCTCCAGCCTTCAGATGCGTCATAACGCATGACTTTGAGAATGATCTACTCAAAGAAGCTTATTATGAAATTCATACGCTCAGATTAGCTAAGTCTGCATTTTCCAGACTTATAAAGATTGCTCACATCAGCGCAAGAGTCTAAGCATTATCGATGCCATTCAGAAAGAGATGCACCATGTATAGAAGTTTTAAAAAGCCCCAGGTCTGTAAGTGTCTAATGCTTTGAGGCTAAGATGTAGGAACAAAATCAGGGAACATGTTGAACTAAAGTACAGCATGTGCACTCAACATCCTCTCTACTGTAACCCTAGGTACGAAGCTGTGATGGGATTCCCACACAGTGGGAAAACCTGAAGTGAACCTGCCCGGAAGCGTTTGATCTCTGATACATCAAGCAGAGACACTGTCAGGGATCCGTCTGCCAGAACCTCCCTAACAGATGTGAGGAATTAAATCACCACAGTCTTTCAGATCAATGCTGGATGATCGCTGCTCTTCAATCCATAACACTTAAGCTACTACATGACAAGAAAAGCAAAATTGTAGAAAAAGACTGTAGATTTAGGGATCCAATTATAAATAGATTTTTTTTTATATTGACCCACTAGAAACATGACAAGCATAAAAAAAAATGCTTTGTTACAGTTTAACGCATTTTTTTTTTTTTTTTCTCATTGTCATCTAAAATGTTATTTTGGTTAGCTAAAATTAAATGCCATTTTATTATGAGTAAATTTGACTCAAATTTATGAATTTGCCATGCCCATAACAAAATAATGACTACATACAAAAGTATGACTACAACAAAAAGCTGTTAAAAATTACCACTTTAAAATGAAAATTACCCCAAGCTTTACTCACCCTCAAGCCATCCTAGGTGTATATGACTTTCATCTTTCTGATGAACACAATCGGAGTTATATTAATAAATATCCTGATGCATCCAAGCTTTTATGGCAGTGAACGGGACCAACAAGTATGAAGCTCAAGAAAGTGCATCCATCCATCATAAACATACTCCACCCGGCTCCGGGGGGTTAATAAAGGCCTTCTGAAGCGAAGCAATGCGTTTGTTCAAGAAAAATATACATATTTAACAAGTTTCATACTTGTTGGTCCCGTTCACTGCCATTATAAAGCCTAAAAGAATAACGTCAAATACACCTAGGATGGCTTGAGGATGAGGATGCGTCAGGATATTTATTAATATAACTCCAATTGTGTTCATCAGAAAGAAGAAAGTCATATACACCTAGGATGGCTTGAGGGTTAGTAAATCTTGGGGTAATTTTCATTTTAATGTGAATTAATCCTTTAAGAAACTAGAAACATCACAAGTAAAAAGTTATTTCAATACAGATATTTCAATAGAAAATATAAGCTATTAAAAATATAAGGACTAAAGAATTGTAATTAAAATCATTTTATTTCAGGTACACTAGAGTTGTCATGAAACTGATGTTCATAAGGCTCCTTAAGTGACCATTAAAGGTCTTTTTAGCTGCAGCATTAAGCTACAACATCATAAAACCTTCACATGTTCCATCCAACCATGTGAAAAAAAAATCTTCTGAGAAAGCACAGAGCACAGAAATTGACTGAAAGATATAAGGTGAATACAATAAAAAGAGAATGAGAGAGAGTTCACTTTCAATTCCATTTCTCTAACAACAGGGGGGCCCATTCTAACCACAACAAGGAGCATAGGACGCCAGCCACAGTGAGACGTGAGGAAAAAGAGAGAAAAGGACAGAGGCAGGCGGGTGTGAAAAAGTAGAAAGCTTTGTTGAGGGGTGGATGATGTTTGGCAGAGATCGGAGCTCCAGGCTCCAAAGAGCACAGAGGCAGATGAAACACTCTTCACTGGTTGCAAGCTTCACTAACACTATCACACTTTTGCCGTTATAAGGATGGTTCATCCGAAAATGAAATTCGGACATCATTTTTTCTCACTGTGTTTTTTTTTTTTTTTTTGCACAGTGATATAAAGCAATAATTCCTGCTGTCCAATTCAAAAGATTTGTGTTGAGTTTTATTTAATTATATACTGTACATTGCCTTTCAAAAGTTTGGGGCAGATACAATTTTTTAATGTTTTTGAAAGAAGTCTCTTATACAGTGAAAAGATTAATATTGTGAACTATTATTACAATTTAAAATAACTGTATTCTATTGTAACTTATATATAGGAATGTAATTTATTTCGGTGATGGCAAAGCTGAATTTTCAGAAGCCATTACTCCAGTCTTCAATGTCACATGATCCTTCAGAAATCATTCTAATATTATCATCAATGTGGAAATCAGTTGTTCTGCTTAATATTTTTTCCAAAAGAATGGCATTTATTTGAATCTTTTGTAACATTATATCTATGTCTTTCCTGTCACTTTTGACCAATTTAATGCATCCTTGTTGAATAAAATTATTAATTTCTTTGGAAAAAAAAAAAAAAAAATCTTACTGATTACTCCAATCAGTAAGATTTTTTTTTTTTCCAAAGAAATTAATAATTTTATTCAACAAGGATTACATTAAGTGCAAATAGCGTCTCTTGTTGGCAAACACTATTTACACTAGCTCCGCCCACCAATGTCTGGTTGGGCCACTCAAGTTTTAAAAAAGATGCACAGAATAAACATCTTCAATTACGCAGCAGTAGCAAGTAAGGCTTGCAGACCTGGCTTTTAATGCGATCAACGCGGATTTGAATCCGCCTTTTTGACGAGCTTGCATTTATTTTCAATAAAAATAAAAATAATGTTATAAAAGTGGAAAAAAACTGTGAATAAGTGGTTAATATTATTAAAGGTGCAATATGTAAGATTTTTGCAGTAAAATATCCAAAAACCACTAGGCCAGTGTTATATATTTTGTTCACTTGAGTACTTACAATATCCCAAATGTTTCCAACTATTTGTAAATCGTGAGAAAATTGCAATTTTAACCAAGGCTCTGGAACATGTGAGGAGTTGCCTGTCAATTGCGTCATACCCGCGTTACCCTCGGTTTCCGGTTTTATTTTGTAGAAACCATGGAAACACCAAAGACGCTTTAATATATTACATGTTTTAATAGACAAGGGAACAACTGTTTGGTTACGTTTATAGACAGAAAACTAATTGTTGTTATATAGCTCAACACGTTTAGTCTTATTGTTTAAATCTAATTTTCTTGATTTTTTTGCTACCATGCTTTACCATGCCTCAGAGAAAAACACTATTTTGTGAAGTAGCTAACATAGCATAATCAGATGCAGCTTTATTTTTAGTAACAGTAATACAGAATTTTCTCCATCATATAATACGTTTTAAAATTAAGTTTAAAATTAAATCGATCTAGCTTACTGCAGTGTGTCTCAAACAAGTGTCTCGCAGCAGCCGCCGAGCGAATGCACAGAGTAACGTTATAACATAATTTTCAACACTCTCAAATGTATCTAATATGATAAACAGAGCTGCGTTACCTCATACTCATGACCAGAAAAGCGGAAGAAGCGCCGGCGACTGTGTCATAATAAAAGTTCCACTGCTCGTGAGGCGTGTTGCGCGAGCACATCAAAAAACAATTAAAAAAAAAAAAAATCAGCAGCTGTTGGAATGCAAAAACGTGCTCTGTGAGAAGGGCCGCTCATAGTATAGTGATGTTATCCATAACAGGAATAATAAGAAAAGCAGGAATAAGTGGACTGATTAAGGTCAGAGAGGAGACAGCTTGATCACTCATTTTCACTTACCTGCATAGAACCTCATTATTTATACCTCATATCCATCTTTTCTATCTGGTTCCTTCCTTCTTATCTCTCTTGTTACCTTCTGCTCTCCACTTTCACATTACCTCTTTTCAACCTCAATATCCCTCAAAGCCAACACACACAAACCACAAATCCAAAGCAGCGTGAAAAAAGACCCTTGGTTTCAAGAATACTGACCACATGTGGGGCTGTGCTGAGCACAGTGCAGGGCAAGATAAGCAGGTGTACGCTAAAAAAAAAAATGTTCAGACTGTTCTACGGACGTCAGAGAGAGTGAGGGCTTTCATCTCAGACACAAAGAAGCCAAAAGCACTCAGAAAGACATCTCTAACAGCTTCCCGTTGATAAGCTTAAGTAATAACAGCTCTCACTGTGAACACAGGCGCTACTGAATGCTAATGATTCACTGTTGTACTGGTGACTTCACGTCAAATTTAATCAATTCTGGATAATAGTTTGTTTTTGCGGCAAAAATAGGTGGAGAATGGAAAATATATGAAATTAAGTATTTTGATGGTAGATAAATCAAATAAAGAATGATCCACTGCTCTGATACTCACCAACAAAAGACGTTTCACCCAGAAAACCTCGACGTCTGAGGATCACCTCGAGAACTTTATCCTGCTCATCCACAACATATTTCGGCTTCTCCAGAGAAATCCAAGCCCAGTTCAGACGAAACTGCTGGTTCTTCAATTTGTTCCCTCCTAAAAATAACAGATAAAATGTGTACAACGGGGCACTATAATTGGCAATTGAAAGCATTATTAAATTAAACAGAGTGCTGCAGTAATTATGTAATTTTGTAGGCCAACTCGGAAGTTACCATTACACTGGTTCGCTTGACAAAAATATGAATAGGATTTTTGCAATGGCTTTTGGATTATTGCAGGAAATAAGCTCTGTGACTAACAAAAGTTTATGAATCTTACAATGTGTTCATCATGATAATCTTCACAAATTAACAAAACTATTATGAATTTTGAAGCCTAAATACAATTGCCAAAAGTAAAAAGTTAAACGTAAAATATAAACTACACCATGGTCACGTGACTTCAACGTCACCACTGACAACTCTTTCAATCATTTAAATGCTACAAATTAAAAAGTTTGAGCATGATTATAAACACAATTAGGCTGTAATAGCATACTAATGAGTAGATAAGTTCAAGAGATAATGTTTATTGTCACAGACAACCTCTGTAGTCCCATTTAGTTATCTTAAAATAATGAATGGTGTATTGCTGATGTATTTTATGTTGCTGAACAAAACGTGAAAATATCTTAAGCTTGTGTTAACCACAGACCTCATTTCAGGAATTTACCAAGTACCAATTTTAAAAAAAACCTATTGACTTCGCGACAATAGAACTCAAAGTTCAAAAATGGGTTTTAGGACTAATTCCTGCAGACCTCTTTAAAATATTTTTGTAAATATTTAAAAATAAAATATTAGTCCAGGTGGAGATGTGTAATACTTTAGGTCGTTACAAATCTGTGGAAATCTGCAGAGCTTTTCATTGGAGTTCTGGGTGCATATTGCTACTAATACATTATGAATATGACCCTCATAATGGACTCAGAAGGGATTAATTAGAGATCATTAACATAATGTGCACGCAACCAGTTTACTTAAGGGGTTCATGTTAAATAACTCTCTTATATGCTACATCTTACATGTAAACCATTTGGGAAAACCTATTTCATGTTTTATAGCATAAAAACAGCCCAATATACAGGACCCATGTAGCATAATCCTAAAAATTTTGATATTTTGATCACCCACTAATGTCTCTACACTCAGGTACACGCCCCAGATTGCCTTAGAAACTGTCTTTTACCCATGCAAACTAAAAATAATTGTTTGTTTATATAGAAAGAATGTAGTTCAGTGCAGAACAGACATAATGTAATATTTATATCTTCTGCATGCTGACTTCACACTTCACATGCTTGGTTTCACAATTCTTGGTGTATCTCACATTAATTGTATCATCCGACTGTAAATCATCATTTAGTTTAAGCACAAACTGATCCCAAGATGATTACCATGGTACCCACGAGCCCAGTCAAACCGCACTTCCCAAGGCAGTCTACACCTCCAGTACATTAAAAATGAGTGAATAACCAAGAACAAAGAGTTTAGACTTCATGTATTACGAAGCCTAGTGTCAAAGGCAAAAGTCTATGTGAATTTATCACATTTAGTGCACACATACCTAATCTATATTTACATCATGTATCGGAGTTTGCATGCATATTGATAATTCGCTTCACGTGCACAGAAAACATCAGAGACAAATTCCCAATTTCTCAACGAGCTAGACCATGTATATTTATGACTTTTCAGTGCTTGTTTTACTTGATTTCCTCGAGCTAACCCCAGGCTTCTAATATCTCACTCTCTAACCTTGCCCGAGAGATGTCATGACTGAGAAAAATTTAAATGTTGGTAATGCTGTAACATCTAAAAATGCTCAATATTAGTCTGTAATGATGTACGGTTGCTAGGTGATAACTGCTAGGCAGATAATATACAGTGTATACAAATTTAGAATGCAGGAAAATAAACCATTTTACACGCTGAAGTGATTATATTTGACATTTCATGAAGATTAGCAGTGAAAGCCTCATGGTTCATTCGTTGAATTATCATAGTGGTCAACATAATTAGGAGTCAAGGGTCCGCCAGGACTTATCTATTCATATTTCGACTCCATATATAGATGTGGATTGCAGGTGAATTGTAAAAGGAAGCTATAATAAATACACATATAATTTAAAAATAAGTATTTCAATAAAAATAACTATAAAAACATATAGTTAAGCTACATTCATCTGTTAAAACAGGTAACAATGTTTGATTCATCTTACTGTCTTGTTTTTTATTATGCCACTGCGAGTGGATATAAGCAAGAAAAAAGCATTGCTCCCATCATTTCTGCAGTCAATGCAGACAGAGGTATTAATGCAGCGCATTATCCGAGCAGCAATGACACTTTCTTTCATCTTGTCATCTTCTATCAGTTTAGGGAAGAAGTGATTGATAGGGTGTGGCTTAAATGTCTGCAAAGACCATTTGCAAGTAAAGAAAAAGGTCCCAGCTCAAGGAGGTTTATTGTGTTCATTCAACACCATCAGTTACTAGAAAGAAACTAAATCAAATGGATTTTTACATTTTCTAAAGAAACTGTGAGTGAGGTTTGCCTGTGGAAAAACATGCCACAATGCTAGCTGTAATTGCTATTGTTAACTCCTCTTTCGATTTTATGGATTCAAAAGATGTTGTCAATCATAGAACCAACACAAGTATTTTTTGTCATCCAAAATATCAGTATTACAGGATTTAAATAGGTATCACAGTATGCAAATGTCATCCATGTCTGTAGCATAAATAAGTTTAATACTTGGGGTTTTGAAAAACGTTAACTAAGTATAAGAAATAGATTCTTGCCTAAGTAGAATCCACTGAAAAGAAGAAAACTAAAGACAACAAAAGATCTAAATAAGTTAGAAGAAAAGAGAAAACAAGTCATTTAGTCATAAACGGATAGCATCACACATGTGAATATAAATTTTTTTTGTATTTTGTTCAGTTGTCAAGCTAAACAATAACATGCTCTCATTAGCTTTGCCTATGAAAAACCAACAGACAGTTGCTCTGAAGCCCCGTGGATTTGTCCAAACCCTGATACTGACAGTTTCCATGAAGCTTCTCACACAAAAAGCCCCTAATGACTTTATTAAAGAGTAGTGTTTCAAAGCCGGATAGTTCAGACAGTGTTTCCTAAGAAAGACATGACAGCACAACAGCTGACATTCACTCAGAATAGCTCATTAAAAGCTAATCAGTGTCTAGTGCATGAGAAGCTTTACTCTATCCAGAAACTTTGAAGAACTTTGAACAACATCTAAAAATAGAGTTCACAAATAATTCATCAGATACACTCTCAATCCTCCTGAGAGACTGGATAAAGCCTGACAGAAGTCAAATGGAGATGACCCCTGAGGGTACTTACAAACTGCTAAAGTGATTCATAAAGGTCTTATATTAACAGGCCTGGAAAATAAATCTGAACATGAAAATGAATGAGAAGAGTAGAGCAGAGTATTATGTGCTTTAAAGCACAATTCCTTTTTATTAACACAATGCCAAAAGCATCAACAGCAACACAAATCCTCAGGAGCTTCACACTCCCAAAACTTAGTTAAACACAAGCCATATAAGTACTTTGAGGCCTGTTTATCAAAGCTGTTCTTATCTGTTGCACATACTAATATTTATTGATTTCATAACCTTTAGTTTATGGAATTATTCTGTGACAACTGAATTAGAAGTAGAAAAATCTAAAAAGAATATGACTGTTTCAAATAATACAAGATATGTGCTAGTCAAAACGTACGTTGTGAATACACTTTTTCCGTAACATACACTACGTTCAAAAGTCTCTTATGCTCACCAAGACTGCATTTATTTGATCAAAATACAGTAAAAACAGTAATATTGTGTGAAACAGTATTATGTTAATTTTTCTACTTTAATATATTTTAAATATCACTCTAATAATACTCCAGTCTTCAGTGTCACATGCTGTTTCGCTGCTTTAGAAACAGTTCTTCTTACTATCAATGTTGAAAACAGTTGTTCTGCTTAATATTTTTGTTGAAACTATAATACTTATTTTTCAGGATTCTTTGATGAATAAAAAGTTCAAGAGAAAAGCATTTATTTCAAATAGAAAGCCTTTACTGCCACTTTTGACAAATTTAACACATCTTTGCTCAATGAAAGTATTGCTTTTGAAAGTATTATTTTTTCATTTAGGTGCTTCTTGAAGAGCCGGAAACATCACAACATAACTTAAAGCTTGATTATCAACACATGCATTCTGATGGATGGTTGCTCAAACAGTGCTTCACAGCAGCTAAAAACAGCAGCTTGTTGGTCTTTTCACGGATCCTCTAGCCTCTCCTCGTCTAGCTCAATGTGCTCTTGGCTGCAGACACAAAGTCTTGGCTGTCTGCTTTACGGTTTTCTTGGATTGAGAAGGCTGAGCTAGTCAGAACTTGGAAACATTCAACAAGGACATGTGGAGAGGCAATGAAGACAGTTCGGAGTATCTAGGCTGCTCAGATTTAAACAAGAGGTCCACAACCTCATAAAACACAGGAAGTTTTCTTCTGCATAGGTCACTACTTGCCTGGATGCCCTCAATTACTCCCTTCTGTCCCTCTGTCTTCGGCAACAACCTGCATAACCTTATTCAGAAGATCTTTGTTTGAAGAACGGCAGATCTTTTGACCGCCAACAGACCGACAAAAGACACTGGTCGCAAACCCTTCATTGGTCTGACACCTGTCCACTCGATCAACTGCACTTCAAAATGTTTAACCAGGAATACCTGCAGGTGTGGTCTTGTTGTTGAATCAGTCAGCCAAGCAGGTCTAAGGTTAATCTAGAAATCCACATCTGAACTGACCCTAAATACCTGCGCTACCCCCAAAACCAAACAAAACATCCCACCTTTCACTTAGTCTGAAGAGACAAGGTTTTCAGTGGAAATTCATTGCTAGCTCTTGCTAATCCACATGTGAATACACAATCTTATGTCTAGCCAACAATGAGAAACAGAGCTACAAAAACATCCCATTGCAACATTATTTCTGGTTAATTTGATATGGAAGAAAAAAAATGGCTCAAACATATGGTTATCTACATCCACACTAAGATTAGCATTGTTCTTTTTTGTTAATACAGCGACCTGGACCATGTTCAACAAATCAACAGCAAAATATTAATACAATTTATATTTGTATTTTAATTCTAATACTCCATAATACATTGGGCACACCAGGGAAAACCGAGCCAGCAATGAGTTGTTGTTTTTTTAAACGCAGACACAACAGAGCTTTAGGAACAACCTAAAAGGTGGTGAACAGTCTGGAAAACTGCTTTCCAGGAAACTGGAAGTTTACTATGGCATAAAATAGGCACCATTTTGTTTCCCAACCTGATGTTGATGATCAGGTCTGTTGAAAATAAACCAAACTTTCTTTTTAACGGTACATAAAAAAAAAAAAAAAAAAACATTTGAGTACCTAATGACATTTTTGCTTTAGAGCGAACACTGGTGTACGTTCACATCAATAAATGTTGAAAAAAAAAGAAAAAAAAAAATTTCCCCTCAGTCCAACAGGAAAAAATAAAAAAAAAAACATCCCAGAGCTATGATGTGTCACGTAAAGCTTCCCTCTGTTCTTTGTAGCCTCTGTGTGTCCCTGCAGTCATTCCTGTCATATTTCTCCCTCTGCCTCTGAGGCATGATTGCAGGGAGAGGGGTAGAGGATTCAGAATGAGTGTTATCTGTCATGACCTTTTGCAAAGGAAGGGTAACTGATAAATCTGTCCTCTTTTAACCGTTAAGTTTGGTGGCCACAAGTTTCAAAACCATTTAAATGGAGAATTGCATTTATTAGTGTCAGTCAGAGAGGGTGTTTATGTGACTAAAAACAGTTTAAACAGCTATTAGCTCTGTTGCAAAACCTAATGAGCTGCCTCACTGACTACACAGAAGGTAGAAACCTAACTGTTACAGAACATCTTAAATAGGCTGTGTCCGAAATCACCTCCTATACCCTTAAATACAGTAGTGCACCATTTGAAGAAAACAGCCATTTGTAATGGTGTCTGAAAGTCATTAAATTAAATTATGCACCTCAATAAAGAGTGTACAAATAATGCATGCTCAATGGCTAGCAGCTAGAGAATACCCATTCACTTAACTCCTGTGTCTCGCCAGAAGATAGTGTCCACAGCACTTCTGGCACAGTGTCTGAATTTGCTCACTTGTTTTTTTATTCACTACTTAAGCACACAGTATTAGCTGAGTAATGTCGGCAATAGTGAATGAGTGTATGGGGTGATTTCGGATAGAGCAATAGTTAGCATGTTGCTAAGCTAACAACACAACTCTCTAGGTATAAAAATACATAACACAAACAAATATTATGTTTATCAGTACATTTAAGTATTGAATAAAAGTTTATTTATTAATTGCCACCTTTTCAAATTTTATTTTTTTTTACTGAGCTTACTGCATTATTGGATTATCTTTTCCATAAGGGACACATGATGCAATGAATTTGGCTAAAACAAAGTTGTTGTTTTTTATAAGTCATGTTAATATTGTACTGACAACGATTTGCAACAACAAAACAACCAGATATTCATTTTCAATGAAAGCTGGTGATTTCAGAGACGGTTTTAGAAACCAACAGCCCAGCAACTTGCTGACCTCCAAGAACTGAATAACTGTCCATGCGAACAGAGTTTTAAGAGGCAGAATAATGAAGTTGCCAGCTTCCGTGTTACCCTCGATGCCTTACAATGTTGTCTCCAGAGACAGCTCACTAGGTTTTGGAATAGAGCAAAAGAGACAGAGGCAAAGATAAACAAAAACTAGATGATCTAGCCTAAAATCTGATGGACAGTTTACAGACATTCAGCCTAAGCCATACAACAAAAGGATGGATGACTTGCACAAAAAGTGCATCCAGAAATATCTTCAGAAGGCCACAATCTTTTTTTTTTTTAAAACTCAAATAGTCCTCTAAACTGCATGTTGAAAACATGATAATAGTCCTTTACATTGAAAAACAGCCTCATCATCATTATAGGGTATGCAAAGAAAGAACATTTTGGAAAACAAAACAATTAATTAAACCCCTCTGGAATACTACTTGTACTAAATATGCAAGTTGCAATCTAACAGAGTGCATTATATAAATGCAGCTGTTTAACACAAATTGGCTGTAAAATGGAGTTTATATGATGTTTGCTGTGGTTGTTGGGCTCTTTGGACAAGCACAATCTAAGATAGTCTAATTAGCCCAGCTTTTTCAGGCATAATATGGCAGAGTGTTTGCAATCACTGAATTTCAAGCTGAAGCTGTATATTACTGCACAAATGTGGAAAAAGGGTCCTAGGAGAAAGCCTTGAGGCACCTCATGATAAAAACAGCTCAATTGAGCCCTTTTATGTTTGCACACTACATCTGTAAAAAGAGATGAGAAAGATACAGATAGTCCCTTACTGCTTGGGATCTTTCCTATAAAATAAATGCCTCTGCCACCAATGGAGTGAAACCATCCCCAGGAATGCACAGAAACAAAACCGGTGATGACCCACTGGGCTCAGAGGTTAGACACCAACACAGCTGCATAACAAAAAATTCCTGCTCCTCAGTCTTTCCTGAATTGAGAGATGACTGACGGTGGGACAAACGACAACCACTCCCAAAGTGGGGGGAGAAGAGGAAAAAGAACTCAAGGGAACAAATAGAAACATAAACTAAAAACTGGGCCTGTCAACTGAACGTCAACTAATTTTGTGACTTTAAAATTAAAGATAGAATATTTATAAAAACATTTTTTAAATGTTTATAAAAATTATGTAAAACATAATAATAATAATAAACATACAATTAATTAGCACACCATGCAATAAATTTTATTAAAACTGTTAATCAGTTAACATCCCGACTAAAAACACAAAATGCAGCCATGTGCCAATCCTTTCAAACAGCTAATGCCTCTTGACTTGAAGGTGCTAAGAAGTCTGTAATTATTATCTTGTTTCATTCTGCAACAGATTATTTCAAGACACAACTGGTGATTGTGAGCGTGAGAGAGACATGAAGCCTTTATACTGCAGTTAAACCATCTGTTTTTCTATTGAGCTTGTATTTTCCCAACTCTTTCCAATGCCAGAGACCCTCTAATACTTAAACTAATTGTAAGCCTGACAAGGGGTGTGGCTTACAATCACAGGTACAAGCTATAATTTTGCATCAACTTACCACTACTTTTATACATCCAACGGCCCTTTGTGTAGTGTATATGCAGACCCTTCAATCCATGATGTGCCCTTCTGAGGCACTGACAAAGACAATCCACGTGTCACTCCTATAGTGTGCTTTGTAATGTGCATATCACATATATTTGGCTTTCCAACTGAAACACAAATCATTACTAATCACAACAAGGTCTTTAGCTGCAAGCTCTTCCGGTAGCAGTCACTAGATTGTCACGTTCAACCTCATTTATACATGATTATCTATGCTTCACCAGATTTAATCCTACCCTGTTGAAATATGTTCTTAGAGTCATTCTAAGTCACTTTTAAGTTTTACTTTGATGTAATAAAAACTCATTTTAATTTTTTTCTTTCTTTTTTCCCAGTCAAAGGTAGCACAGCATGTAATAAGCTGCACACAGACAGTTCACCTACCATGAAAGAAAAAGAAAAAGCCTAATTGAATGCTACATATCTGAATATATGCCTCTCGGGTCTGAACGTTCACAATTAATCATCTAAGCTATTCCGTATGCAATGACACCTAAAATCAGAGCACATTATATCATTCATGAATTCAAATAATTTGTGCTATATTATTCCTCACTTTATATGGCTAAATGTTTTAATGAATAATTCTAAATGCATAATTAAATCATTAAAACGCCTAAAAAAAAAAAAACTGGTGCCGATTTTTTTTAGGACTTACCATTGTCCTTTACGGTGAAACTAAAGAGGTCACTGGTGGCACTGTTCTCATCCTTCAGGATATAGCAGATCTTAAGATCATCTATGTCAGCTGAAAACACAAACATAAAATGGTAAGATTAAACTGCACAAATTAAAACTATTATTCATTCAGAAGAAAACAGATCAAAACAACCTATGAAAATCCTATTTTTTTTGATGATCTACAGACCCTAGAGTGAAACGCTCAAAGATCAAATTATTCTATAAGCCGCTCAACTTACAAATATCTTCATTTTAATGCAAAACACATTCTTGGTTTTGCAAAAAAACATTTGCAGATAAAAGACATTTTAAGTTTTAATAAATCCAGGTGAGAATTTTCACCAAAGCAGCAGGGAGTGAGTCACAAAACAATCAGCAAAACAGGTGACAAGCTGTTACATAATGACAGGCGAGAAAAAGAATTTTAAACACAGGATTCCAACCTAAGACTTCCCTACATCTGGTCTGTCCCATCTACCAAATTAGACCCCTTAACCACATCTGCAGTGATACACAGTGGTTAAGTTATAATGTACCATTAACAACCTGGCTCTGTGTTCTCTGGCTCAACCCTTTGCTCTGACCTACTACTTTAAATTATTGATATTGGAGGAAGAGGCCTCATAAAAATGTAAACCTGTGATGCTTTATGCATGGATGAAACCGCTTTTCATATCAAAAATAAAATGTCTGCTTTCATCACTGGCACACACTCTCATATGTGAAATATTTAGTGAATGCCAAAGAGCAAGCGGTAGAAGAATATGGGGAAAGGGCGAAGTAAATAAAGAGAAGTGATTGTCCCTTCTGCTTCACTGCTCATATTGATGAGGTCAAGTCAGGTTTGCCAGGTTTCTCCCTCTCGTTTTTCGCAGTTCTGCCCTCTTCCAACGTCTAGGACACATTTCAGACTAAGTTAGTCTGACATGGATTTCACATCTTCTCACTAGGCACTCATGTTTGAAGGAGTGCGTTTATGCTTTCGCTGTTAAAGGTCATGAACCTGTGCTGATTAAAACACCTTGTTTTAAAGAAAAATATTCTGAATAAAAGGCACTATAGGGATGTGCATAAAGACATTTTTTTTTTTTTAAATGAAAAGCCAGATCATTAACATTTTTTTCTTTTTTACAAATTTGCATAGAGTTTGGTAGGTCAGGAGGCTAACATGTTTGCATTATACAAAGCTATCGGCTGATTGGTCAGCTTGCTACCTGAAAGCTAAAAGAAAAAGAGTTTCTAAACATTAAATCTAAATATTTAGATAAATTGTATATATATTTGTTTGTGATATGTAGAACATTTAAATAGACATTTATGTATTTTCATGGTTAAGATAAAAATTATTATAAAAAGTGATATGATCAAATTTTCTAAGCAAAAACAGTTAAGCTCCTTAGTTTATAAACCCTTTGCAAAATCTGCAAGATCCATATAATTTAATAAAAAAAAGCCCTGATGAAGATGTATAAAATATGTATAAAATTATAATTTTAGATATACAATTAAAATGATTATATATATAAAAAATTTGTACTTTTTTACAATTACAAGATTTCACTCCTATATAAACGTGTGAACAACTGCACGAGTCAGCTGTCATTTTTTACATATCATAACATCTCATGCATGTAATAAAATAAATCATTAAACATCAAATTGCCCTTCCAAAAACATCAAGTTTTCAGCTTGATTATTAAAAAAAATGATAATACAAAAAAATCTTAACACTGAGTATTTAAAGGTGCAATATGTAATATTTTCTGTCCGCTAGAGGTCGCTAGAGGCATATTCAAAACAAAGGCGTAACTTGATGACGGCAAGTTTGAGCACGGAATCTTGGGACATGTGGTCTTCACCTCATAGCCGGTGGAAAACAATTGGGATAGGACTCGGGAAGAAATCATGTTCATGGATGCGATTATTAACGTTACTGTACTTAGTATGAAGCAGAGCAGGACCAAGTGTTGTTGGAGGTGAACGAGGCCGCCGGAGCGATTGCACAACAAACGCCTCACGAGCAGCGGAACTTTTATTATGACACAGTCGCCGGCACTACTTCTGCTTTTCCGGTCAAGCGTATGAGGTAACACAGCTCTGTTTATCATATTAGATACATTTGAGTGTGTAGAAAATGTAGCGATGTTATAACGTTACTCTGTGCGTTCGCTCGGTGGCTGCTGTGAGACACTTGTTACACACTGCAGTAAGCTAGATTGATTTTAGAATATCATATTAAATGCTGGATGGCTTGTGTTGATAAAACGTGTTAAAACGTATTGTATGACGGAGAAAATTCTGTATTACTGTTACTAAAAATAAAGCTGCATCTGATTATGCTATGTTAGCTACTTCACAAAATAGTGTTTACTCTGAGGCATGGTAAAGCATGGTACTCGCCAAAAAAAAAAAAATAAATAAAAATAAAAATCAGGAAAATTAGATTTAAACAATAAGACTAAACATGTTGAGCTATATAATAATTAGTTTTCTCTCTACAAATATATCAAAACAGTTGTTCCCTTGTAAATATTAAGGCGTCTTTGGTGTTTCCATGGTTTCTACAAAATAAAACCGGAAACCGAAGGTAACGCGGGTATGACGCAATTGACAGGCGACTCCTCACACGTCCCCAAGCCTTGGTTAAAATTGCAATTTTCTCACGAGTTACAAATAGTTGTAAACATTTGGGATATTGTAAGTACTCAAGTGAACAAAATATAAAACACTGGCCTAGTGGTTTTTGGATATTTTACTGCAAAATTCTTACATATTGCACCTTTAAATAGCTAAGGTTTGAGTGTGTAATGGGCCCATGTACCATTGTTCCAAACTAATGCCACTGGTTGAGCCAATGTTGTTATGTACGGCCTAGTCAAGATGCTTAAAAAATACATATTGCAATTCTTTTTGTTACGGTTAGCGGCATAGAAATTACACCCTTCACCTTTAACTCTGCTAAAAATGTGGTTTGCCTCCAACCAGTAACTTTTTCAAAAAATAGTCAGTCACTACAGGGATGTTAGAGGGCAAAAGTATGAGAACTTAATAATTGAAAGGAGATGTGTGAACGCTCTAGTTGTCTCATCAAGAATTTAAGCCGATGGCTAAGAGACAGACACATCTTACAGCCTGTGCTCTTGGCAAAGGGCTGAGTGTCTGTTTCAAGATTGAACTACATTATTTCAAGCATTAATAAGAGCAGAGTACCTGTCCTGAACATGATGGGTACATAGCATTTGAATACAATTCTTACATGTGTATCTTCAAATGATAGTTATAAAGGGCATTGCGTTGCACAGTTCTAGCACACTGAGTGTAAAAGGTAATAAGATTTCACAGAACCAAATCAATGGTGATAAGAACATGTCTGTGCTGATGACTCATTTACCTTGTGTGAAGGTGTTGATGGAGTCATTCCCTCTGTCCAGGCTAATCAGGTAGCCGTGCTCTGGCTGTGCAGTGATGTGAAAAACCAAAACGTCAGGGCTGCTGTCTCTGTCCACTGCCTTCAGGACTTTGCTTGTGATCTGATAACCAAACAGACCTGCAGACAAGACCTTTAAAGTCGGTGCACCCTTGTTAACCACTATCTGAGGCATACCGTTGTCCACAGAAACAATGGTGATCTTCATGGTCTGAGGCCTTTGGGTCTCAAAAATGGTATCAGGGAATACAAAAAAATCTGAATGGGTTCCATCAGTGACTGTAAAAGAAAAGCTGTCCTTGTCCGACTCAGTGCCATCATGCTTGTAGCTGATCATATTCTCATTCAGGTCCTGCTTTGTGAACGAAGTCACTGGTCGGCTGTTGTTGAAGAGCAGTTTGCCATGAACGGGCAGTTGGGTAACTGTAAACTTCAGCAGGTGCTCAGCTGTGTCTTGGTCCTCAACAGTCAACTCAAAGGGCGTAATGAGTTTGGTCTGTCCTTCGGTCACTAGAAGGTCATGAATGGTCAGTACTGGCTTTTTATTGTCAACATCAACAATTGAAACACGGAATGTGCGGAACACAGGGTTGTAGCCATCGGTCACCTCAAACTCAAAGCTGTCCATCTTGACCTCATCATCAGCTGTATGGATGTAGTAGATCTTGCTCCCTGCCAGCTGTAACTGGGTAAAGGACACAATAGGCATACCTGGTGTATCTGTGCTTTCCAAATGCCCTCTCACCGGGGCTCTTGTAATGGTGAAGACTAAGTTTTCATCAGGGCTATTGAGATCGCTAGTGCTGAGGAGGTTCGTAGTGAGTGTAACTTTGCCACCTTCTTTAAGAGACACCCCCTTACTTATGACATCAGGAAACACCATGTCAATGCTGTCCACAGTGATATAGAAATATCTATCAATCAGTGGATTGATGCCATCTGTTACGTCAAACTTTACAAGGTCACGAATGCCTTCCTGTCCATTGTGAGTATACAAAATAAGACCGTTGTTCACCTCGTTTTGTGTAAAATTCATGCCAATTGTTATGTTCTCCAGAGATTCAGCAGATCTTTTCTCCACATATCCTGCTGATTTTCTGTGAAGGAAGCCCTGACCGGGGCCGTAGCGAACAATGTAAGTAAGCAAATCATCATCCGAGTCCAGGTCAGTAGCCTTTAGCACTTTACTATTTATCTCTTTTGTCTCGCCAATCTCGATTTCAAGTCCATCGTTAATGGCAAGCCTTGGTGTTTCATCATCCACAGGGATAATCATGATCATTATGGTGCCTTCAACTGAATGTTTCCCATCTGTAAGAAGAACATAAAACTTGTCTTCAGTGGTTTCAGAATCATCATGTTCATAAATTATGCTAGAGGCTTCCTTGATTTGTTCCAAAGTGAAGTTGGTGATTGGGACAGAGCCACTAGCAAGCTGATTGAGGATGAACCCATGATTTGGGGGTGTGGTGATGATAAATGTCAACTCTTCTGCAGGAACATCAGCATCAACTCCATTCAAGAGTGGTGTGTCAATGATAACATTCATGCCCTCCATTACGACAAACTCTCGCATAAAAATCTCTGGTTTTTCATCATTGGTGGGAATAATGACAATGGGAAAGAACTGCCTCTCTGAGAAATTAATACCATCTGAACATCTAAACGTGAACCTGTCCTCCACTGGCTCAACTCCTTTATGTATGCTTTGGACATAATGAATATGACCTTCGTTCACATCTCTGATGGTAAAAGCACTTACTGCCATTCCCAACCTTGACTTTTCAGAGCCTGGTGATGGAGAGATGTTCTCCACATATCCTGATGTGGGCTGAACAATGATGGTACACAGGATGTCCTCAACTGGAGTGTCTGGATCCTCAACCCATATCTGATTCCTACCAATTGTGTTTTTATCCCCCTCAAAGACGTTAAAGGTATTGCCAACTGTGACCTCTGGAGTCTGGTTATCAACAGGGAGAATGGTAATGTGAACACGGACTCCATTTACTCGGTTACCCCCTACATTCCACTCATCAGACATGTCAGAGAGGGTCAGGTTGAAATAATCTTCTTTCGAAGTAAGACCAATCTCACCGCTGGTGTGAGCATACACAACCAGACCACTGATTATATCAGCTTGGGTGAATCTGCTTGACGAAACTCCACTCACCAGAATTTCTCCAAACTTAGGGGCTTCATCCAAAATGAACGTCAACCTCAAGTCATCAGTGTCTTCATCATTTCCCTGGATGATATTGGAGGTAATTTCTGTGGCACCATTTTCCAGCACATCCAAGCGAGAGCCAAAGGAGCCCTTTGTGAGTCTGAGCGTTGGGGTCTCATCATCAATAAGCTTTACCGCTACCTTCACAGTGATCGTTACAACATGAACACCATCACTGACATCAAGTTTAAAAGAGTCACTTGTCGTTTCATCTCCATTGTGGACATAAGATACTCTGCCATCAGAGATGTCCATCAAATTGAAACTACTCCCTAGTTTTAAATCAGTAAATATATGTTGAACATGGCCATGTAGTGGGGTTTTACTTAGCGTGAATGAAATTTGCTTACTGTCAGTGTCAAGGTCATTTGCGTCAAGTTCGGCACTCGTGATGACATGCACCCCTCTCTCAAGGACTGTGAATCCAGTGTTCGTTATCTGTGGGGGTTTGTTGTTTACAGGCTGCAGAAAAATTGTAAAAACTCCATCAGCGCCATTTCCAGCCGTGTCCTCTACTGTGAAATGGAACTGCACCACATGAGGTATGATGCCGAGCTCAAGGTCTGGTGGACTATAGGAAATCTTATGATGGTTAATTTGCGCTTGGGTAAATTCTGTTATGTCAGTATCAGAGCTATCAGTTAAAACAACAGACCCAAATTTAATGGGATTATTCTCATCCGTGTCAGTTGGTGGTCGAGTTATTGTATATTTCAGGTCACGGTCCTCAGAGTCCAAGTCAGTGTAACGAAGAACATTCTTGCTAAAATGAGTCAGCTGGTATTCATGTACAGTAATCTGCAAAGTAGTGCCTGGGAACAGCACGGGTGGAATATCATCAATAGGTAAAATTTTAATAATAAATGAATGCTCACCAGATTGATTGGGAGGATCAGCATCATCTTGTACTTTAAAAACGAACTGATCAGTAACTGTCTCTGTGATGTGTGGACCTGTATGCCTATAGAAAAGCTTTTCATCTGTAATATCTTTCTGTAGCCACTGTGTCACTACTTTCTCATACACACCATCTTCTGCATTGAATTTCCAGGACGACGGGTCCTCAGGTGCTTCAGATTGCCTCACCACAACCTCACCAATAGCAGAAAGGGGAGGCTCTATTGTAAATTTAATAGTGGAATCTTCAGAGTCAATATCTGCTGCACTGAGCATAAGCTGCGAGATAGGCACCATCTGATTTTTGAATAAAATCAGCCCTGTGTTCGCATTTATGATGGGCGGCTCATCGTCTGTGGGTACAATTGTGATGGGGAACAAAAACTCAACTTCATTCTTGCCATCTGACATTCTGAATATTATATTATCACTGTATGTGTCACTGCCATCATGCTGGTAAATCACAATGCCGACCTCCAGGTCACCTGGGGTAAAATACTTCCTGCTGGTGCCCAGAACAGTTAAGAGACCGTGACGCAGCCCATCAACCACCGTTATCTTCACACTGTCCAGGTTGTCTTCATCACTAATTTCTAAATTGCTCTGAGTAAACAAAGGCCTAGACTGGCCTTCATATAATAGCTGGCCGGTATTCTTAGTGACTACTGGTGCTAATGTATTCATGGGCTTCACAACAATCATGAAAGCAAAAGGATCTGAAATGCCACCATCTGTGTCTATGACCTCCAACTCTATTTGAAAGATCCTCTCAGTATCTGAGTCCAGAGAGGGAGGTTTGTAGGCTATTTTCAGATCTTTCAGATCCCTTTGATAAAAGGATGTGATAGGTAAATTCCTATCATCTGTACTCACAATATAACCCTCCTCAAAAGACAGAGGAGAAGTGATGTTGAAAATGAGATCATCAGGATTGGATTCTGTGTCCTCCGCAGCCAACATATCAGGAGTTAAAGCCGTCATAACAAACTGATCAACTTCCATCATCATCATAGACACGAAACTCGGTCTGGGGGGAGTGTTTTCCTCGCCCTCTTTTATGCGGATCATCACATGGAAAAACTCTTGTTTCAGTAAATTATTTTCTTTGCTCCGTAGCTCCACGACCATCGGGATGTAATCCTTATTTGGTGATTTGTGGGTAGACGTGTGCTCATAGCGGATATCTGATTTGAGAAACAGGTCACAGTCCATCATTTTCTCCAGTTTGCTCTCATCAACAACTTTACCATATCTAGGAAGAACACTGCTGGCAGCCAGCGATGTTACCTCACATTGTTCAGAGTCTTTATCATATGTAAAGTCTAAAACCTTCCTGCCAATAGGATTACTAGTACCACGCAGTTTATCAACAATAAGAGGCATGTTCTTAGTAACAATCTCCAATTGAGTGAAAACAACCTCAACTTCCAGCATGAAGGGGATGATAATAGTTTCAGTCTGAGTGTCATACCTGAGTTGCAGCTTCACCCTGTCACCCGCAGGGCTCCTAGAACCTAAATGAGAGTATCTCACATCGTTAGGACCAAATTCACACGGGAACTTTTTAGGAGTCACATGTCCCGGTCTCTGAGACAGTGGATCATTATCCAGAACGGTAATACTGCACCTGTCTCCAGGCTGAACTTCAATGACCAAGTCGTTGATGGGATCGATGTAAACAGATCTCCCGAAAGGCACGTGTATGCCGTTGTTTGCCACCAGTATCGCGTCCTCGGAGAGTTCTGGCGTGTACGCGTACGACAATCCGTGTGTTTCAACTCCTCGCGCTGAACTACCTGTCAATGAAAGCAAGAGAATGAGAAATCTGTAAAGTTCCATGCTGAACGCGAATGTAAACAGCCACAGGATGTTCTTGAGTAATTTGAATATCCAAATAGCGCTCGATTGGGTTTTCCGCTGTTAAGAGTACATCCACGAGGGAACAGGAAACAAACACCGAAAGTTCAGAAATCCTTCACGCGCGCCAGGATGCTCGCGCGGCATTCCCACGGACTCAGAGCGAGCTCAGTTTTAACTTGTGCATGGATGGCAGCAGGAGGACACGCCCATAGCCTCATTCTATTGGATGGAGAGTTGCATTCCCACGTTAGCAGGTGGTATTCCCACAGGATTTGACTACCACTGTTAGTTGTGATAGTCTCGTTCTGTTTATTATCAGTAAAATGATCTCTATCATTTTGTGAAAAATACATATATTGCTATATATGTAACCTATATATGCTATATATTTTTTCATAGATCCAGTACTTAAGTTTTAATGCCTTTCAAGTTATATTTATTTTGTTAATACAAAATTATTTTCATTTGGCAGCACACATCAAAGTTTGTAGTTCCCAAGTGGCTCAAACAGTAATAAAACTGTTGGGTTCGATTCCCAAGGAATGCATGAACTGACAATAGCCTATATGTGAGCCTTGAATGAAGTGTAAATTGCGTTTGATTGAAAAACTATGACAAATGAATAAAAATAAATAACTTGTAGAAGATATCAACATTTCCTTTAAAGTCAGATCTAAAGTTAAAAGTTTTTATGCTAAGTCACTTGAGCTGCCTTGGGGACCCTTTTTAATATTTTACTCATATTAGGCCCGCTCACGCATGAATCCTTCCTTCAGCCTCTCAAATATCTGTAACCCCCAGGATACAGAAAACACTGAAGAGTTAATATAACCGTCACATACTCACACTGTCACTGGGAGCCATAAAAGACTTAATCTTATCTTTAGCTATAAGGTCAAGGGCAATTGTGCCATTAGCTATGAAATAAAAATTGTATGACTGAAGTATTGAATATTTAAAATACCGTATGTAATGAACATTATCTGATTAAAGTGTCTAGATTAAAGACAGTTTTTGACTTCAGTTGGTGAATATATTTTAGTAAAAGTGATTTAATCCATTTCTAATAATGTAGGTGGCTACCACTTAGACTTTTGCTTTAACACATTATTCCTGACAGATAAAAGAATTAGTATCATATAAAGATAAAAATTACATTGCATTAAATATTAATGATTGAATATATGGTCAGCTCTTATGTGAGATGCAGTAGGTTAATATTGTTCTATTAACATAACATTCAGACTTTTTGTATTAAATTTAAAATTATGATCAGGCCTTTCTTAGTCTAAATATTTAAATGGTGCTATTACATTTGGGGTTTTTATTCTTATACCAAAAGATGGACAGCAGATTTGTATTGTGTGTAGTCTTTTAGATAAGAAATAAAATTATATTTTTTTAAAAAAATGCCCTGGTCTTCTCTACAGTTTATGAAATTTTTAGGGCATGACACATTGTACAATGGTTCCTTCTTCAGTGAAAGAAAAATGCATGAGGGAGAGGACAGGAGAGTGTCTTCAGAAGTTTGTTGGGACACATGTTTTATAATTATAGTATGAAAAACTACAGTCGGTATTTTCACGTGTGCTCTCTGAGAATGACTGTTTCCCACAAACCTTCAAACCTGTAATCAATCATCTGTTCAGACACCATAAAAACTCCTGATGGCTTGACTGAGTTAGAGTCTTGGTATTTTCTCTCTCCCATCTCAGTTTTTCAATTTAATTTTTTGTCTGAATGTAGCTCTGGGAAAATATGCCCACTTTATTGGTGGAGGTAGACAGAATCAATCAGACCTCTAATCTCTGTGATCAAGACTTTGTCCAAAGGGACCAAAAGCATTGAAAAGTTTGTAGTTCTGCAAGAAGTGGGGAGAAACAGCACTTTGAAACTACAAAGAGAAAAAAAAAAATGTTTCAGTGCTTAAACTGATGTTAGTATGATAAGGATTTTAGGGTATTAAAAATAATGCAATCAAGACTTGAGCTTTCCATTGATATAAAGCACACAACAATAACTGATAAAACCATCTGTTTATTTATTTATTTTTGATATATTCAAGAGGATTTTTACAGTGCATTTTATTTTCATATACACAACATTATCCAAATACATCTGAGAAATAAGGCATCACGCTTATATTAAAGTGCACAGCTGTTCTCCTGTGGTGACAGTCTGTCATTTGGTGAGACTGCAGACTGAGAAATGTTCAGAATTACAATGCCAAATAGTACATGTCTAGTATATAAAAATACCACCTAAACAAATTTAAAAATGCTCACTTGTCAGATAGTCTAACTGAATGATTCATGAAACAAATACATGTGACAAATACAACTGGACATTATTTCAGAAACTGCAATTTCTCAGTTACTAATGGAATGTTCTTGTGCAGATGATCAGATTTATTCATTTTCGAATTATGCTGGATAACATAATCAGGTTCTTCACAAGCTTGTGGAGTTTATTTATCTCACTTTATCTCAGATGAACACAGATAAGAATATTAAGGACATATGTTGCCCATAATGATCCTGAAGAAAAGAAAAGATATGTGAAACACAGTCTTGGTACTACAATAACAAAACATTTTCTAGGTTTTGTCCTCCCAATGGATCTGGAAGAAGCTAAACCACAGTTAAAAATACCTCCCATTTAAGTCAACAATGCATCTTTGCACCTTGCAAAAGAATAAAACATCATCTGGGGTTTGACAGAGAGAACTTTACAATGTATTTTCTGAAAGGTCACTTGTTCCTCTTGAGTACTGTTGCCATTTCTGTTACAGATGCTTGAAGGGACGGCAAATATTCTTAAGCCAGTGCTCAGTGTTGTCTAAATGTTCGTTTAACATTATATGTGTTTCAGCTACTCTCACTCTAAAGACCTGAGAACAGCAGGTGGTGGTGGGGGAGGGGTTCAAATTGAAAGCTTTAGGTTCAAATTAGACCTCTGTTTGGAGCTAAATGACAATCATTGAGTAACAACTGCTGTGCTGATGCCGCTGTGCTTGAGTCAGACCAGACATGCATTTGCTCTGAGGTACAACAGTTGTCATTTTGTTTTTCGAACAAAATTCCCATTCCAGCTGCTGTAAATTGGCAGAATCCGACAATAAAAAATAATGAAAGAATATAATATAATTAAAATTATATATTACTATAAACATTTCCACTACATAAGAAAAAAATACACTGTTAAATCATAATTATGACATGAAAATGTCGAAATTATGGGATAAAAAGTCAATTATTACATAAAATTCATAATTGTGACAAAAAGTCAAAATTATAAAATAAAAAGTTAAACTTATATGCTAAGTTAATATTAGCACAATAGCATCATACATTTATTATTATTATTATTATTATTGAAGCCCATTTCTACCATATAAGAAAAAGAACAAAAAATAATCATGCTTTGGTAAATTATAATTATGACATAAAAATCATAATTATGAGATAAACGTCTGAGTTATGAGATGAAAAGTCATAATTAAGACATAAAAGGTCTAAATTATAAGATAAAAAGCCCCACTTATGAGATGCTAAGAAATAATTTGCATAATTTGCATCATACATATTTTTATGGAAGCCCATTTCTGCTACATAAGAAAAAGAAACTATAATTATGACATAAAAGGTCATAATCATGCCATGAAAGGTCAAAATTCTGACATAAAAGGTCAAAATTCTGGGACAAAAAAAGAAGTACAAGCTCATTGTAATTAGCTTAATTAATGAATTGTTACAGCTTCTTTGAATGTCACACTCCATTGTAAATATTTACATATCTCCCTTAGACATACCAGAAGAGCCCTCATTAGTGCTTCATTTACATATTATTCTCTGTATTGCACTCTATATCTGTGCACAAGCACTTGTTTGCTGAGTGACATTATGTCAATGACCGCTGTGAAAGTTCAAGGACAAACTACCATCTTAAGCCCTTTCTGGTCACTGTTAAATGTAGTTTCATAACTTATTTTTTTTTTTACATGTATGGTCTAAAGTACATATGAGTCAGAGTCAGTGAGGAATAATATACCTCCAGCGGTGTGTCACCTGCTGCTATTACCAAGGCTAATTTTCAAAAGTAACCTGCAGGAGAGTGGAAACTCTCAGTACTGTTGCCTGTTTGAGAGATTAATTGAGTGTTACATAAAGGATTCTGATTGCAGGGGTTGAAAAGTAAAGACCTCATCAGCTCTGTGGCAGCAAGTTATAATTAGGCATCATTACGGTTTCATGGCAAATGTCCAAAATCCTCGCGCAATAAGGTTGATGATCCAGAAGAGGGCACTGTTGTACCATTCCACATCATTTAACGTCCAGACTTCACTGATAATTCAGGGAGTAGTAATGCCTCAGCTGATTACAGTATTGATCCAAACAAGCGCAGAGTTTCAAGGGATATTTCAGTGTTATAATTGAAAGAATAAGCTTGAACAAGAGTGGAGATAATCAAGGAAGGAAACAAATGTTTGTCTTTCATGTGTGTTCAGACCCTGTCAGTAAAAGGTCTCTTGGATTTCCATTTGAGGCAGATAATCTAAAATGAGATCTAATGCAGGCCCTATGAAGGGTGGACAGGGTGTACTGGTGTCAGGAGAGGCCACAGGCGAAGATCTGCTCAATCAGAAAAGACTGTGCCACATCAGGTTAATAGTGTCTGATTTCACTATTTGAGAGAGAATGAAATACAGTTTTCAAGTCAGACCCTAACACTGAAATTGACTGTGGCGACTGAGAGAGAATCCAACATCCATCAAAGCTTGTGTGAAGCTTTTGAAATACCAGAGTGTGAGAAGGTTAGACCTGTAAATTTAAAATCGTGATGGAGGAGAAAAGACCGTTTATAATGGACTGCAGCAGACTTCATTACATTCCTTGGGCTACCTCAAACACAAATATGACATATAAGAAGGAATAGGTATGGGAACACTATTTAAATGACCCATAAAATTTGATCTGATTCACAGGAAGTCAAACAAATATAAACACAGGCTGCCTGACAAAGGTTTTCTGTAGTTCTTTTTGTAAACTATGAAAATGCATAATAAAAATATGAATTCATTTATATTTTTTATTATTTTTATATTATTATTTATCATTTTATTATTTAAAATACATTTTTATAAAAGTTATTATTTATGACTCCCACAGCTCTGTCACCATTCCATGACACCAAACAATTCTCTTTTTCAATTCTCAATTCTCTGTTTTTATTTTATTTTTTAATTTAATTTAATTTAATTTAATTTTACCAAGAGAACAACAGTGTGAGTGTAAAGCTTGAGATAACATATGAAACTTAATAAATGGGCAAAAAAACAAAACAAAACAAAAAAACAAGGTAAATATCACATTACTAAATATCACAGAATATTTTTTACTGCGCATTATTTCCTTTCAAGCTGTAATTTTGAATGCTATTAAACATAATACATGATTTGAGATATGACACTGTGGTGAGAACTTTAATTACTTTAAAAAAAATGAAAGACAAATTTTCACAATTCTGCTATAATGTGTTTATATGCACTATTGGACAAATAAAATATACTAATGAGAATGTGAAAAGTGTGTTTTCAGAGACTTTAATTTCTAAAAGTCCACAGGGCTAAAAACCCATATAGTTCACCTACAACTCAAATTCCAAAAATGTTGGGACATTTTTAAAATTTGAATAAAATGAAAACTAAAAGACTTTCAAATCACATGAGCCAATATTTTATTCACAATAGAACATAGATAACATAAAAAAAGTTTAAACTGAGAAATTTTACACTTTTATCCACTAAATGAGCTCATTTGATGCCTGCTACAGGTCTCAAAAAAGTTAGCATGGGGGCAACAAATGGCTGAAAAAGCAAGAACTTTTGAAAAAATTCAGCTGGGAGAACATCTAGCAACTAATTAAGTTAATTGATATCAGGTCTGTAACATGATTAGCTATAAAAGGGATGTCTTAGAGAGGCAGAGTCTCTCAGAAGTAAAGATGGGCAGAGGCTCTCCAATCTGTGAAAGAGTGCATAAAAAAAATTGTGGAATACTTTAAAAACAATGTTCCTCAACATCAAATTGCAAAGGCTTTGCAAATCTCATCATCTACAGTATATAACATCATCAAAAGATTCAGAGAAACTGGAGAAATCTCTGTGCGTAAGGGAAAAGGCCGAAGACCTTTATTGGATACCTGTGGTCTTCGGGCCCTCAGACGACATTGCATCACTCATCAGCATGATTGTGTCAATGACATTACTAAATAGGCTAAGGAATACTTCCAGAAACCACTGTTGGTAAACACAATCCACCGTGCCATCTGCAGATGCCAACTAAAGCTCTATATGTGAACATGGTCCAGAAGCGCCGTCGTGTCCTGTGGGCCAAGGCTCATTTAAAATGGACTGTTTCAAAGTGGAAAAGTGTTCTATGGTCAGACGAGTCCAAATTTGACATTCTTGTTGGAAATCACGGACACCTTGTCCTCCACCTTGTCATCCTTCCAGCGTGTTATCAGTGTTCAGTTCAAAAGCCAGCATCTCTGATGGTATGGGGGTGCATAAGTGCATACAGTATGGGTAGCTTGCGTGTTTTGGTATATAAAGGTTTTAGAGCAACATATGCGATGTCTATTTCAAGGAAGGCCTTGTGTATGTATCAGCAGGACAATGCAAAACCACATACTGCAGCTATTACAACAGCATGGCTTCGTCATAGAAGAGTCCGGATGCTGAATTGGCCTGCCTGCAGTCCAGATCTTTCACCTATAGAGAAAAACTCTTCAGCAGCTGGAAACCTATATCAGGCAAGAATGGGACCAAATTTCAACACCAAAACACCAGAAACTCATAACCTCGATGCCTAGACGTTTTCACACTGTTTTGAAAAGAGGAGATGCTACACCATTTTGAGACCTGTAGCAGGCATCAAATTTGAAATGAGCTCATTTTGTGCATAAAATTGTAAAATTTCTCAGTTTAAACATTTGTTATGTTATCTATGTTCTATTGTGAATAAAATATTGGCTCATGTGATTTGAATAGTTTTCATTTTATTCAAATTTAAAAAACGTCCCAACATTTCTGGAATTTGGGTTGTACTATATACCACTTCACTGCAATACTGTCATTTATAGGCATAAGGTAAATAGGCTTTACTTATTCTTATTAAAAAATGTTAATCTGACATGGGAAAAGGTGCTGTTTAATTTTCAAATACTCCAACTGAGGGCATTCTGTATATTGCCTGTCTGCAACAAGCCTCTGTCAGATTAATTATGAGGCCCTTTGACTTTCTAATCAAAGATCATGCACAATATTAACAACAGCTAAACACTGAGATGAATTGGCTCAGGGCTCCGAGAGAATCAAACCAATCAAACATGCTCGTAAATCACTACACAAGCCATAATTGAATCTTTCTGTACACAGGCAAAGTACTTCAGCTGTATTGCAGTTTGATCTGTGGTTTCCAAAATGCTTTTATGGACAGTAATACATCAGTGGTTGTGAAGTGAGATGGTCATTAATGAGGCTGACAAAAGCAGTGGGAAGGTTGACTGCTCTAATCTTGCTTTTTGGAGAACCCTGCTGCTGCTTTGTAGAGCCAACTTTCAACCTCAAGCCTTTTCACTAAAGAAAATAGGCTGTTATAATTGGTGCCACCACATCATACTTTTCCTGTCCAAAGTAATGGGAAGAAAGCAAGGAAGGAGGAGTGGCATGAGAAAGAGAGAGAGAGGGATGGATTGAGGTTAATTATAGGCCGCATGCTGTAAAGTGACATAATGGCGCTTTCATAAGTGTTCGCATTCTGTTTGTACGCATGCACAAATGTGGTTCTTCAAACCTGAGATATCAAATAACACATTTATAAGAAGCTGATTAGGTTTAAATGCTTGTAACATTTGGTGAATCAAAACGATGATCATTAGAACGTTGGATTTGATGGGTTTTGAGGATTTTAGCTTACTGCCGTCTCATGTTTCAGGATTTTTATTTGTATCAGATTCCAGCTTAATTGTGTTTGTTGATTGAATTAACATAAATTGCATTTATAAAGCTTTTCTCTGATGCTTTGTTCTCAAGATGGTACCACAGCTTAACAAAAATGTTCAAAAAACGTATCGCTAACGTTCCCATTAAGTTATGAAAACATTTTTAACTGCAGTGAAGCATGCAGAGAAATCCAAACCAGTGCCAACACCAGGTCTTGGTTCAAGAGGAAAGAAATCTTATTGTCTGTTCATGTTTATGTTTCTCAGAGACACATATTTCTATTCCTTCAGATGCATTTTACTACCCAAGAGCTTTATCATCACTTAAACTGTCTGAGGCTTTTCATTTTCTTTAAGCACACCCAGATGCTCACTGTGACATTAGCCTCAAGCTGCAGGTGCTTTTCACACTGATCTATGACCAACCTTCCAAAGGTGTTTCCATGTTATGTTAATAACCTGATGTTTTTCCATTGCCTATAGTCTATTTGTCTAGCATTGTTGTTTGTGTATTCTACCAATGCTGATAGCTGGATATCAGATTGGTTTGTTGAAAAATGAGTGCAAGACATGTCTAATGTATCTGGATTTCACATAATGATGGAATGAAATTGAGATGCCAGACTAGATGCTTTTTTATAGCAAATAATATGCATTCATGAAAAACACATTTTCACAACATATTACATTGAATCAACATTTCTTTGCATGTTGGAATTGCAGATGATTCCGTGCACTGCTGCTAACGTCCTGTTCAATTATTCCTGTCACATCAAGTGTAAAATGAAACTGAAATCGAGCTTTAAGAAGGTGCAACCTCATGCCAGCATGACATTTCATTTAATAGATTTTAAAGCAGGGCAAGACACCACTAGAATACGAAACAAACAATTAAGAGAGGTGCAAGGGTGAGACTGATCTCATATCTAAGGATGACCTCTCAAATAATATGCTGCAAAAGAGAATTTAAAGACAATTCCAAGATAAATGTTAGCTATTTTATAGCTTAAAGAGCAAATTTAGTGGTAGCAAGTGTGAAGGTAGACCATGCTACAGTACAAATAAGGAGTATTTGAAATTTAACAATCCAACCAAAACAAACAAACAATAAATAACTGAATCAAACATTTACTTTTCAAGCATGTAAAACCAAAATTATTCTGTTTAGGAGTTTATTTTGTTTCAGTCTTTGCTTTGATTTTTTTGTTTTGTTTTTGGATTTGCTTCTGTTTGACTTTTGTTGTTTTCCTCTTTGCTTTATTTTTTGTTTTGTTTTATGGCTTTGCTTTGATTCTGTTTGATCTTTTTGTTTAGTTTTTGGCGTTGCTTCGTTTTGATTTTTGTTTTGTCTTTGAATGCTTTTTATTTCGTTTCTGGCTTTATTTGCTTAGATTTTTGTTCTATTTTTGACTTTGCTTTGATTCTTGTTTTGTTTTTGGCTTTGCTTTGCTTTAATTCTTCTTGTGGTGTACCTTCAGTTTATTGTTTATGCAGAAAGCATTTTTGACAATTATGATGTTACAGTCTTGAAAATTAAAAAAATGTATTCAGCAGTGACAGAAAAAAAGCATTTCTTTGATATTCCCTGAACCTTGTAACAAAAGACAACAGATAATCCTTTTTTTTAAAAAAAAAAAAAAAAAACAAAACAAAAAAATGGAACACCACAAAACCACATTCTTTCAAAGGCCAAACCAATTTGCTACTGTACACTATAGCAAGTATTTCCTTTGCTTGAAAAAAATATAGCCAATTAATTACTTCTGTGAACTCCAGAAAACGAATCTGCTGTTTGAATGCACAAGCTAAATCTAAATTCTTGTCACATATCTGCTCATCTGAAAGATACATTGAGTGAGAAGCAGAACTGACAGGCAGCAGTATAGCTTATCTGTAATACATGTGGACAACATTCAGCCACTCAGGAGGTGGGGGGAAAATTACTTATTTGACAACAGCAACTCAGAGTGCCAGCCTTTGTGCGAGCTTTCAATTTCTCACAAACCTCTTAGAAATGTTCAAATTAAGTTTCTATAGAAATATGAGGGAAAACAAGGTCAGACAAACACAAGACTCCAGTACTGTACAGCTGTTTCATAGGCTTAGCTGGCCCATATCTGTGCCATCACAAGACTTTATGCTCTGATTAAAAGGTTGCCAAATAATGGCTTGTTTAAACCCCTCAAATCACAGAGTCATGTTCATGACTATATAACATAAATATTCAACACTTGCTTGCTTAAGTAGGCCTCTTACAGATGGCACGGGATTGATTGAATGTATGCAAATAACAACATCACTGCATGTTATTGTCCTGTAAAGGAGACGTTTGAAGCCTATTGTATCCATTTAAAGCTTTGAAACATGGTTTATGTTTACATTAAGTTAACAAATTGAAAGAAAAAAAAAAAACATCCATAGCACAACTATAAGCAGAGCATCTTTATTTAAACAGGCACTATACAGGTTGTTATTCAATGCTTTCTTTAATATTTATGACATGAACACTCAGAAGTGTATTTGTAACTTTTTTACTTTTCAGTTTAACATATGTTATACGGGCAAACTCATTGGCTTCAGTAAAAGCACAACTTCTTCCACAGCTAATGAACAAACCGCATCATTTCCTGCCAAATGAGGCTGGAAACAAGCAATGCCTTTTCAAATGTGATCCAGAGTAACATGTCTGCGTTTGAATAATGTTGGCCTTGCTGTATTTATAATGCACTTCTCCCCTTTTCCCAGTAATGAGTGGCATGGAAAGGGCACAGCATGCCTGCTCTTTTATTAAAACAAATGAAAGATCCATTATGACACTGAATAGTCAGACCCTCCTTCTCTGCCTGGCAGTAATGTAAGAGAAGGAGGGTAAGTGGAGGGTGTAAAAGCAAAGGTAGAAGCCGGTCATTCATTAGCCTGATGTACTATTCAGCTCTTGCAGTAAGTCACGGTTTTAAGCCTTAATGAAAAGGCACAGCCGCTGAGTGACCAAGAAAACTACAAAAAGCAACTTAGACATCAAATTGGTTTATGTAACATTGTACTTTTTAATAACTTTGGGAAGTTTTTTTTAATATATACTTTTACATAGTAAGTATATTATGAATTGCTTCATTTATTATCATATTTAGAGCTTCTTTAACCATACTGAGCTACACAACTGAAGGACTTTCATAGCGCTGACACTGTCATTATCTGCCTATAACAGTTACATAATACATAGCTCAAAACAACCATTATGGGACCATAAAACATGAAATGGAAAGAAAAAGATATTAAATTGACTATAAAATTATGCATTATGAACACATTAAGTATGTGATCTTAAACTATACAGCTGGAACATTTTGTGAAAGATCAAAATACCTAGTGGTTTGAAATTCTGGGGCAAAAACGACCTCCAGTGAGTGTTTATGTCGAAAAGGGGGAAATGATGGCAGCTCGGTGAGATTTGAGAGGTCTTCTGACAGACTTGGAGTCATAGCAGTGTCTGTTAGAGCAGCTGAGAGTTGACACCTCAGGGCTGGACAATAAATACACAAGTATGTTTATCGTCTGTGACAGAAAATCACTGGGTAGTCACATCCTGGGCTGGCGACCTCCTCCAACCCGATCTCTGGGAATGATTCGTAGCTCTGAGCCGTGTTTCAGGAACACATTTCCTGTAGAATCAGAGACATCCATGACATTGCATACAGAATATGACACATTTTTACAGCTAAAATCGTATCAAACAAAGTCTATTTGTTGGTTAATTTTCATAAAATAATATGAAAGCACTTGTATGTTGCATACAAGCAACAAACTGAGACTTGCGCAGTTCCCTCTGCTATAAGAAACACTCTCAGCTCAGCATATGAAAATAAATCTATTCAGGTGTCTGAGTATAGGCTATATTTAGTATGTGATTGTATAACTTCAATCCAAGCTAAAGGTACATGTCTCTATAGTACAAACCTGCTAAATAGGGTCAGGCTATACATGTTGCTACTATAAAACTAATGAATTACAGCTCATTTGACATTTAGGGCTCAACCCATGACATGTATGAAAAATTACAGGTCATTTTCATGTGATTACATGCAGCACGGCACTCAGGGAAGAAAACATTGACAGAACGCCATTGATTAGAGATAGATGGCTTCTGTCTTAAATGACAAGTAATGCAGAATGGAAAACATTTGCAAAGGAACATTTAGTCAGGGGAATAAACTCACAACAATGGGGAATTGTATAATTGAAGTGCATCATCAATATTCATTATTTAATATGTGAAATTTAAATGCAGAGCCTACTGAACGAGTCTTAGGAAATCATTCGATCTCTCAAAAGGTCCCCAGGCGGATAAACATGAACAATATGAGGTAGTAAACAGAAGGATCCATTGATTTGCATGCGGGTGATTATGAAGGATAGGCAGGAAATCTCAGCCACGCATGTAAATGGTGAGAGTGAGATGAAGTATCTTGTTTCATAAGATGAGAAAATGCAGGGAAGAGGAAGTTAAAAAATATGGAAGGTGGATTAAAGCACCACCAACAAACAAACAAACATGCATTTGCACAGGCAAAAAGAACAGAAATTTCCAGCCCTGTGTGATATTTGGATATATTGAAAAAATTTACAGCTGACAAAATGACATTTATTACAGCCAGATGCTGCTGCAGAGGGCAGCCCTGATCGAGTGAAGTAGAGACACCGACCTGCTGTCTGCGCCGGGTTGATTCCGATGCCATCTACACAAATAATAATCACAAAAGAACATCAGCAATGTGAATGAATACATACACAAAACAATCATTCATAAAGACAATCAATGAGTCAGACAGATGGGCAAAAGCACAGAAAAACCCTGATGCACTGAAATGCTGAACAATCACAATTCAAACCATCTCATTTACAATAATTGCCTTGTGTTGTGAGAGGTGAGTTATGTCTTTGTACTGTTTAGCGTTTGTTCAATAATTACTTATGACGCAGCATTAACGAGTCTACAGCTATACAAGTACACACAATGGCTCATTTTGAATGTGCTCTGTCAGATTTAAGTGACTTTAAGTGAAGAATTCACCAGCCTTTTTGTCTGATTCATTAAAAATAACTGGTTTATAAGAGTCAGTTGTTTGTAAATTGGGCTACTTTAGTTGTGCTATTTTTTGTGCATGTTATCAAAGAACCCAACCTATTGATGATACAAATGTGTATGAGTGGTTGCCAGGATGTTGCTATGTGGTTGTTAGGGTGCACTTGGTGGTTGCTAGGTGTGTGTTTGTAAGTCTGGCCACTTTAGCAAGTTTAATACTTTTAGGTTTAAGGCAGTGGTTCTCAACCAAAAGGCCGGGCAAACATCCAAGGGAGCCTCAAGATGACTTAATAACATGATTTAAAATAAGAACTTTTATCTTAAAAAAGGGGGTTTTCCCATGGTCTTGGAAAACCTGAATATATGAGATTTTTAAAATTGTGATTTCAATCCCTGGAAAAGTCATGTTAATGATACTAATAAAATCTTAAAACGCCATGGGCATGTTTATAAAGAACATATATGTTTCTAGTCATTCCAAGATATAAAATATTTTATTGAATAGGAATTGAGTAAAAAATTGTTCTAAGAATTCTTATCCTTATCACGAATAACTGCAAGAGTCATGTAAATGCATTGGTTAAAAAGAATGGGATCCCTGAAGAACATTCAACTCTTAAAAATTTGGGAATTCTGAAATTGTATTATTTTAATTATAATCATTGTAGTGACTTATTTTTTATTTGAAGACAAAACTGGAGCTAGGGGGACTTTATGGACAACATTTTTATGGACGATGGGAGGCCTTGGTGTCAAAAAGGTTGAGAAAAACTGGTTTAAAGATTTAATCAAATAAGAGCATTATGATAATGACAATAATAATATCAACAACTTACCGTTTGTAATGATGGCACTGGTGGCTGCTGGCACTTTAAACTTTAAATCAAAGAGGAATAAAAAAAACAAAACAAGTTTTATTGTTCATCCATCAACAACTTATGCTGATAGTCAGACACATCCCATAAACAACCCGTCAGTCCCTCTGTCAGGCAGGGATAAGAAAAATTTAACTTGAGTCTGTATTTGCATCAGGTGATTTAAATAGAGTCCGTGCTAGAAAACAGAAGCCTTGAAAAGTCTGAGGAAAGAGCTCTCTGGGCAGAGCTTTGAACAAACTGTGACTGTCACTATGAGCCATGGAAGTAAAACAAACAAACCAACAAAAAAACAGGCTAATTCATTCAGAAGGGGCTTTGAAACACTTTCTGGGTGTCCTGAAGGCATTTGTACACCACTGAACAATATAAAACTGATGGGAAGCAAGATGCCTGACCAAAATCAGTTGTATAACTGTTAAGAATGCATATTAAATTCAATGAATACAGATTTTTTGTGGGGGTTTATTCTTCTCCATTGAAAGATCACATAACCAACACTTTACATTACCTGAAGCAGGAATACAAAAATAATTTTTGAGAGGGGAAAAAAAAAAAACCCTGAAAATAAGCCTGGCACTATCATTCTTTCTGGCTCCCTCTTGATGCATTACATCTTCCTATTATGAGGTTGTCAGAATTGGCATTTCATTATGTCAAAAAAGGAGCAACGACCCAAGCTAATCTGCAACGTCATTCTGCCATGCCGTATGTCTGCGTGCTCTGAATACAGCCGTGAAACAGACCAGACAGCCCACAGGAAATCAAGAGGATTTTGTCAAATTCTTACCTAATTTTAAAAGATTTATGGGTAATCACAAAGGATGCATATTAGTGAACATATTGGTATCATTCATAATTTGTAATTATGTAAATTATTACAGAATTATTGTATCAGCTTGAAAAGATTATGCCTTACTTTTCCAGCCGGTCTACTCTTTGCCTATGCCAAGTGTAAAAAATTGAGTACTCGACTGATACGTTTTTTTTTTTTTTTAATTTTTATGGCTGACGCTGATATTGATATATAAAGAGCAAAATAGAAAATACAAATGGAGATATTTAACCAAAACTATTTAATGACTGCTAATGAGATTTCTTAAATGTATCAAATCATTCTTTTACACATTTACTCAAAATTCATACCACACACACACACACACACAAACTGAAAACATAAACTGCTTACAATCCACTGACAATCTATTGACATTATATAAATATTAAATTATCAATATTAATTAATATTAAAATATGCATATTGCATATATAATGCATATTGTGTTTTATTGTTGTTGGCAAATATATTAAAATAATAAAATAATAACAAAAAAATATTTTTACATATATAATGTATCCTATAACCCTACAATTACAATTTAAAATAACTGTTTTCTATTTGAAAATATTTTAAAATGTAATTTATTCTTGTGTTGGCAAAGCTGAATTTTCAGCATCATTACTCCAGTCTTCAGTGTCACATGATCCTTCAGAAATCATTCTAATATGCTGATCTGCTGCTCAAGAAACATTTATGATTATTATCAATGTTGAAAACAGTTGTGTACTTTTTTTTTTTCAGGATTCCTTGATGAATAGAAAGTTCAAAAGAACAGCATTTATCTGAAATACAAAGCTTTTGTAACATTATACACTACTGTTCAAAAGTTTGGGGTCAGTAAGAATTTTTATTTTTATTTTTTTGAAAATAAATTAAAGAAATGAATACTTTTATTCAGCAAGGATGCATTAAATCGATCAAAAGTGACAGTAAAGACATTTATAATGTTACAAAAGATTATATTTCAAATAAACGCTGTTCTTTTGAACTTTCTATTCATCAAAGAATCCTGAAAAAAAAAATATTGTACACAAATATTTTGTACAATTGTACACAATAAATGTTTCTTGAGCAAATCAGCATATTAGAATGATTTCTGAAGGATCATGTGACACTGAAGACTGGAGTAATGATGCTGAAAATTCAGCTTTGCCAACACAAGAATAAATTACATTTTAAAATATTTTCAGTTTCTTCCTTTGGTTAATCTTCAAAAATATATATTGATATATACCTACTTTAATGAAATTAAATTTCAAACTAACATTGGTCTTAGCTTCATTATGACTTAGATCCTTATCAACTGTATTATCTGATTCTGCATTGATCATGTTCTGATTTTAATGAGGCTGTGGACAGAGATAAGCAGTGTGTCTCAAAAAAAGATAAATCAGACTAAAAAAGACACAGTATTAAAGCTATAGGATATAATTGAGCTAAAGTTTACGTCATGATCTATGCTATGGGATGTAGACCATTTTATTCAATGATTTCCCAGAACTGAGCAGAAAGGCACCCATAATACAAGATTATTGTCATGCAGAATATTTTATATCATGTTTTAAATAAAACATGTAACTAATGTCAGTCAGAAGCATCTAAGCTTAATGGCAAAGACACAATGCTACACCTCAGCAGATCTGTCAATAATAAGTTTTCAATTAAGGTTGCAATAAGACTGTGAACACTTATATGCACAACTGCACCAATTCTTTTTAAACAGACAATGAATCAACTCACCTCTTCTGCTGCAAATTTCAAAACTGCAGTGAACGGCGTACTCTCAGGTACACTTAATCTGAAATATAATTATGCCAATGAATCTTTGTGTAACAATGGAAAAAAAGAAAAAAAAAACTACCCTGTGTAGAAAGTGTTGCTATAGAGAATGGGTTGTCCAGAAACGAAGCACAACAGTAGCATATTATACGAAGCATAATACTGTCTAACTTTGTTTTAAAACAGAGTACATTAAGAAACATTATGCTTTTTCAAATTATTCTCTGATCATCTTAACCAGCTCATCTCGATCGCTTGTCACTGAATGAGATAAATAATATTTTCAAAAACATGGCATGTGAAAAGAAAAAAAAAATCATCAAACTGGCCAGTGACCAGCAGCGTTGCAGGCCCTCAAGGCTGAGCTGGTAAATCAGTCTGTTTGAAATTGAATGACACTTAACAGACCACTCTCACATGTGTGCTTGCCATCAGACACACAGTATGACATTTACAGATTACCACAGACCATAGCACTATTACAGTGATTGCAATCAATATGGCGAACAGACTTAAAGGGTTAGTTCACCCAAAAATGAAAATTCTGTCATTACACACCCATATGTCTTTGCAAACCCGTAAGACCTTTGTTCATCTTTGGAACACAAATTAATATATTTTTGATGAAATCAGAGAGACTTGTCCATAGACAGCAATACAATCACCACTTTCAAGGTCCAGAAAGGTATTAAAGACATTGTTAAAACAGTCGACATGACTGACATGGCTCAACCTTAATTTTATTAAGCGACAAGAATACTTTTTGTGCACAAAAACAAAACAAAAATAAGGATTTTATTCAACAATATCTTCTCTTCTGTGTCATTCTCATATGTTGTTTACGTCCAGCACTTCCATGTTCTTCGTCAGAACGGCGACTCATTATTGGCCGGCTCCTGCGCCAGCATCACGCATGCGTCGTGCTGCTCACGTGATCAGCTCTGGCCAATACTGAGCCGGTATTCGGAAGTAAACACGGAAGCCTTTACTGTGCTTATTGCATCAGCTACATAAGGATAATGACAGAAGAGAAGAGATTGTTGAATAAAGCACTTATTTTTGTTTTGTTTTTACGCACAAAAAGTATTCTCGTCGCCTAATAAAATTAAGATTGAACCACTGCAGTCACGTCGACTGTTTTAACAATGTCTTTAATATCTTTCTGGACCTTGAAAGTGGTGATTATATTGCTGTCTATGGACGAGTCATACACCTCTCGGATTTCATCACAATATCTTAATTTGTGTTCCGAAGATGAACGAAGGTCTTACAGATGTGGAACGACATGAGGGTGAGTAATTAATGACAGAAATTTTCATTTTTGGGTGAACTATCCCTTTAAGAACTGACATAAGGCAAGACACTACAGGAAAGAAACAATGTTTTTTTTGTTGTTGTTTTGTTAGTTTTTTCCCCCATGCACTGACCAATTTTAAAGTTTTGGCCTATTTTGCATCCATAACATGTCTTCTTGCATACTAGTGTAAAGAAAATATCCAAAACACACATTTAAAAGTTTATTTTATTACACATTAACTGTTTACATCTGTAGATTTGAATCAAAATACATATTTTAAAGGCTCTCATGCACTGAGCCAAAAACCTATACTTCAGTAGCATTTACATACACCAACTCTATCTATATTCTGAAGGTTTTTTTACAAAGTTTTTTTTTTTTTGTTTTTTTTTTTTACAAATTTTATTCCTAAAAATATGGCACTTTTTTTCTCCTTACTTTTTTTCTTAAAGTATTTTCTGATTTATGGAGTAGAAAAAAAGATATCCAAAATTCCCTATGAAAAACCTTCTTTAATATGTCAACAAAATGAAACCATAATTTTGAACCTGGCTGTATCCAATGATCTGATTTTTGTTCTGGAAATGTATGCAAATTCGTGCAAGTTTAATTAGATAATGTCTCATGTGCACTTTTAATCATAGTATTTCAGAAAAGTTAGAATACAAAACAACTGTCATACTGTACTATTTATTTTAATCAAAGGGGGAAGCATGGTTATAGTTAACCTATTTTATCTTGCCTTATATTCCTCAGTTGATAGTTATGCTAAAACTAAATTTTAAATATATAAATCGGCCAGTTTGGCAATTATTTTATGAATTACCTAATTAACGAAGAAATGAATGAATGAATTAATGAATAGAATTAAGCAATCAAGGTTAAAAAATAATTATTCTGCTCCTCAAACTGCTGAGCTGCGGCACATAATAATTTACGCTCCTATTAGAATAAATAAAATCAAGCAAATCAGGGCTAATGAAACAGTTAAAACAGTAATATTGATTGTTTGTGTGTGTGTGTGTGTGTGTCATGTGTTGAATGATGTGTCACTCACACTTTAAATGGTAACCGAGGGTCCGACGTCAACGTGATTTTAAACGTTACTTTCGACCTAATGCAGACAGAAACACATATTCACGAGTTTATTTACAGATGAAATACACGGCATAACTAAAATAAAGTGTTTTTAAATGATGAATGGCTTTACTTACATTTTACTGATTTGTATGAGAAGACCTCACACTGTTTATACCGACCCGGAAGATGCAAGGACCTGCTGTAACACGTCATCTGTTCGATGGCCCTCTCTTTTCCGTCTCTCTCAATTTGCCCTTTTTAAAACTGATAGTATTACATTTTATCGATTGGATCATATCCAGGTATTTTAAAGAAATGAAAGAAAAAAAAAGCGGATAAAACAGAAACTGTTGCGGCTAGTGCATTTCAGTCAGGCAAATTTCAAGCCGACTCGAAGTAGGTATTACCGTAAAGTGTGTTGTTAATGCACCGGTACATTTTAGACGTAAATGAAGGGTGATGAATTCCATATGCAGCGTCAACGAAAAGAATTAAATCATACTTAAAATGTGTAAATATTTATTTCATTGCTTTAAAAACGACTAACAAGAGTGGTATATGCATACAAATTATGCTGAACCATTTTCTCTATAACAACTTCAAAATTACCTCCAACTAGCTGATGTAAATAGGCTGTCAATAGCCTATATGGCGTTTCTCTGTTATCATTTTAAACCTAACAAACATTGTTTTTGTGAAATGTCTGGTGTTAAAAATGTGCCTGTGCAATACAGTAGGCTATTTCTTTAAATATTAAATTAAATTATTCCCACAAATAAGGCACAAATAGGGTCTATATCATCATTTTCTTCAACAAATGGTAATTGGTTCAAGATGAACCTCAGGGAATGCTTATTGTTAAAGCTATTTTATTTAATTCTTTTGTTCTTTTTAAGGGATAGGCCAAAATCTCAATTCTGAAGACATTTGATGTGTTTAAAACTTGCTGCTTATCATTCTTGGTCAATTTATTTTAGTTAATAATTGATCAAACATATCTAATAATAGGTCTCATGGCAAAATCACTGGAATTTAAACCTCTAACTTTTGCCATTAACTTCCTTAGTATGAAGAGAAAAAAAATACTATGGAAGTCAATGGTTACCCATATTCTTCACTCATAGGTTTGAAACAACTTGAGGGTGCAAAATGGAATGTTACATTAACGTTCACATAACAAAAAACATAAAAACATTTTTAAAACATAAAAAACTGGATTATTCACATTGTTAGATGGGAATGAGCTACAGGTTAAAATTAGGCTAAAATAACCAGGATCAGTCTAGGAACATTGATGGAAATACTCTCACAATTTTTTTTTTTTTTACATATGCAAAAGCCCACTTAGGCCCAATTACGAATCGGGGGTGGACTGGTGTTGGAACAATTGATTAATCATATTTTAAATACAAATATACCATAATCTGTTTGGCCCAAAGGTCTATTTTCTGGCTGGTCTCAGAGTTAAGCTTATATAGCGCTGGCAGCTGCTGGATTTATGAAGGGCTGTAAGCTAACTTGTGTCTCATGAGTCATCCTCATAAAGCAAACCCTGCTTGTTGGCACCATAGGGCACACTGCCAGCAGCTTCCCTAGAGGGACATGTGGGTGTTGAAGAAAACAGACTTCTCAGTGTGACTCGAAACCCCAATTCGACGCTGACAATTTTGCAGGAGTCCATTTCGCTTTTGTCACAGGCTTATTGAAACCACTTAGATAAAGTGGAAAAGTTGATCTGCTGAAAACCAACCAGAGAATAGTGCAATTGCGTCGTTACTGACACTGAATAAAGTTGTTTTGCATCAAATGTGAGCTATTAAGACCACTACGAATCTATCAGATCTTTTGTAGTCAAATCGCACCCAGAGGCAGGAAAACACCTTCAAAATGTCAAATATTCAATTATGTATACTAAGCCTTCAGTAATTAATATTACAGACATGTGCACTGAAAGACCTTTGATCAAAAGTCTGTTCCTCTCTTTGACAAACATCTCCTGAAGGAATTTCCTAACAATGTTGTCTAAATTTATCCTAATCATGTCCCGTGCCGAAACCTGTAGTGAGTCATTTGTGGCAACAAGCAGCTGTGCGGTTCCTGAGGTGATGGGGATGAGATACCAAAAACATCGCTCATACTGTCAGATGAACTTTTTTCATGTAGACAGTCTAACGAATAATTCAGCTTTGACAACTGAAGGCAGATGTGGTGAACACTTTAAACAATGAAAATTTAGCCTATATAAGGATTGTTTGCATGTCAAGAGAGATGTTCAGATCTGTAAATGAAATGCAAATAGATTTTATTTTTTTATTGAAGAAAAAGTAACATTTAAATTTGGTTTATGATGATAATAGGCCGTTATCATTAATAGTATTTTGATGTGAAGTATTTAAATAAATGGTAGTGTATCAAATATCAAATTTATTGATTAGTTTACAAAATATGATGCAATAATTCTAAATAATGGATTTGCACTGACTTGTATCAATAATCATGGATTATGAATGATAATGTAATATAATAATATATAATAAAAAATGATAATAATTATGTATTGTGACATATTTTAGAGCGACAAAAGTTAATAATTAAATATTATAAATAATACTCTATTTTGATAAAAGCTTACAAAGAAAGCATTTACTTGGGTATATGGAACATGCAATAACAAAATAAATAAGGTCAGCGTTGATTGTTGTTTGAAGAGAAGAATTACTGCTTTATATCCTCAGGCTCCATAGTCTTTATTTGTAAATTCCACCATTTTATGTCTAATTTTTCACGTTAGGACAGGCTTGATTTAATGTGTAATGTGTAATGGTAACACCTTCTCCTGACCAAGCTTGTCAGAAGATCAGCACTAATTTATTATTAATGAGAGGAAGTATTTTGGAGAATTGAAACAGTCACAGTTTCAAAGTCTCACCGTGTCGCTGTCCATGGTCCTGAATCCTGGACTGTACCATCAAAAGCAACCTGTACTAATATTACAAGAGCAATGCAACTTTATAGTACAAATATTGAGAAGTCATTGTGACTCAAGTAGGGACTGTTAGACAATTTTTCCAGGGTTTTGTGTGTGTGTGTGTGTCTTTAAGCAAATTTAATAGTGATTCAATTGATTTCAACAAGTGAGCAAAATGTGAGATATCCAAGCAGTGTAATATGCAATTTCTGGTTTAAAATGAGTCATATTTTTGGAGGATGAGGAATCTTTGTTTGCTTCATTTCTAAAAATAAAACTTTCACACCTACATGTTAGGTTCTTCTGTACTGTGATTTAATATATAGCCATTATCTTTGCATTCACTGCAAGATTTTTATAGGCAACCAGACTTTAGCAAACCCATTTCCCCTTCCATTGTCTTGAGTGTGACACCTCACCTGTGCTATAAATAACACTCAGAGTCAGTTTGTGGTTCCTTGGGGCTTGACAGCAAAATCTGGAGGCTATTTTAGGCAGAATTGTGCTGTTTTCTGGAGGAAGAGAGGATTTGGACAGGTTTAGAACATCTGCCTGTTCTTGATAAGGGCAAAGGAGTGTGGCATCCTCAGTGCAGTGGAACAAGAGTGCCCTCAGGGATATGAGCTTCTAAATATCTCTACTTGCTTTTGTGCACAAAATTTCTTGTCTGTCCTTGATTATAAAAATGAAATACAGTGCATGTCTGCAGTTATGGAATTCAATTTCAATTGTAAAGCATAAATAACATTACAAAAAAAAAAAAAAAAAAAATGAAAATTGAAGATAGAAAATGGTGACCTGGTCAAAAACAACATTTTGTCTTTTTTCACATCTAACTGATCAGCTTATTTTTTCTGACTGTGTGATTCTTAGTTCATTCAGGGTCTACTATAAAGTAGTCAGATGTATTTTGGCTGAGTTTGAAAAGTGAAGGTTTTTCAAAAGGTTAAATGTTTCAGTTGAGCCTGGAGGAATTCATTGCAAATTACATACTTTGTACAGAAAAAAAAAAAAATGATCCAATTTGAAAATTTTAGAAAAGTTTATACTTTTTCAGTGTCTCTTTCTGGAGGTTACA